>PVIU01002840.1:0-160072 GCA_004026605.1 Ondatra zibethicus
GCTGTTCTTACAGGCACACACACCCACACCTAGAACTATTTTATAGAACTTTAATTGCATCTAATCTAATCTAACTTCCCACTCTTCTTAATTTGTTTTGGCCCTTCCAAGTTCTTGTCACCAAGGCCCCTATATCCTTAACTTTTCTAGACATTTCCTTCACCAGCTTATTCTAACACACATTTGATCTTCTTCCAGTAACACATTTTGCTTAGAATACTTAAAATCTGTAGTCATGGTTCATCTCTTGGTTTGAGTCCCTCAGCACTAGACAGCAGGTGGGTAGATAGACATTTACTGCTGTCTTGGTCACAATTAGAAAGGAGCTGAGATGGAACTAGAGAGATGGCTCTGTGGTTAAGAGTCTTGACTGTTGTTCTTCTAGAGGATCAGGGTTCGATTCCCGGCACCCAAATGACAACTCACAACTGTTTGTAATTCCTGTTCCAGGGATTTGATGCCCTCACCCAGACATACATGCAGGCAAAACACGGATGCACGTAAGATAAAAATAAATAAAGAAAAGAAAGAAAAGGGAACTGAGAACATGCTGTCCTGTCTTCTCCATCATCATCCTTGACATCATTCATCAAGTTAGCTAAGCTGGGATCCTACAGGATTTGCTACTGCCTATGACACCTTTATTTACTGCCACTTTCCTGTCAAGACAGAAACTGAAGTCTCTGAGACTTGATTCGACATCCCACACATGCAACACCCAGTTGTTATAAACAGTACCTTGTATATCTTCCTCATGCCTCAGTTCCCACAGGAACAGAACAAGGGTCAGATGTTTCCTTACAGGTCAAAGGGTTGCCTAACGGAAGTGCTGTGAATTTTAGAGATTCTGAGATTTTTATCAAAGTACTGGGAAAGCATTATGTTAAATGTAAGCTTATTTCCATAGAGACAGAAGAAGAAGGCCTCTGTCCTAGCTACTGTTCTGTTGCTGCGATGAAACACCATGACCAAGATGATTTATAAAATAAAGCATCTAGTTGGGCTTGCTTACAGTTTCAGAGGGTTAGTCCATGATCATCATAATAGCAGGCCAGTTGACCTCAAATCCATGGTTATGTATTGTGGAATATTTTTTAACTATGTAAAGATGTGTTGCATTTGTTTAATTGTGTAAAGATTTGTTGCTATTTTACCTGCATAAGGCACCTGATTGGTTTAACAAAAAGCTGAATGGCCAATAGCAAGGGAGGACGTATAGGCAGAACTTCTAGGCAGGGAGAATAAGTAGGAGGAGGAATTTAGGTTTGGGGTACAAAGAAAAGGAGACGCCAGAGAGATGTCAGGGGCCAGCCATCTAGATATGGAGAAAGCAGGAAAGTAGGACATACAGGAAAGAAAGGTAAAGAGCCCCGAGGCAAAGCATAGGTGAATAGAAACCGGTAAAATTAAGTTAAAAGAGCTAGTGGGACATGCCTAAGCTAAAGCTGAGCATTCATAATAATAAGTCTCTGTGTCTTTATTTGGGAGCTGGTTGACAGCCCAAAGAAAATGCCCACTACAGTTTTCCTTGTGCCTCAGCATCCTAAGCGCTGGGATTAAAGCATGCACTACCATATTCAGATCTACATTTCCAATAGAATTTAAATAGGGCCCAAGCCTCAAAACAGGGTGTTCGAAATGTCCAGGATGTAACCCCAAATTACTGCACATACAAAGAATGAGGAAAATCTCAGTTCTCCTAGGGACATTGATGCCAACATTGAACACAGATGGAATTTTTTCATGAAGCATTAACCATTTAATGAAGGTTAATCCTCATTAGTCTCTCATGTCTGCAGATTCAGGCAAAGGGATCAACAGCTTTCTTCCTGGGCTGTCTTTTTCAGGGATATCTAAATAGCAATCATCTTTGTATGCTAAAGATAATTCCTTCTTGTTGTTCCAAGGGGAGTCTTCTTTGTTCTCCAGGAAGAAGGAAAAGGCATTATCACTCTCCAGGATAAAGCTGGGCAGATTCACTTGCCACTTATGAAGACCAGTTTCCTGCAGAGCTGTTGTACTGTAATGCCACTGCTTACATCTGTCAGGCGTCACCAGGGCCTCATGGCATTACACTGGGAATTGGGCACACATGATGATGATACTCTGCCTCTTGTAATGGGTACCCTTCCTTTCTCACCCGAGTCTCATGCCTCTTGTTCATCAACTGATATTCAAACTTGTTAACCTACAAAGTTAACAGATCCTTCAGAGTTCTTGACTCTAAAAATTCTATATGTAACCATTAGCATTTCATAGCCCAAGCAGGCCTTGCGCTCACAATCCTGTTCCAGCCTTCTCAAAGCTGGGATTGTAAGCATGTACTATTACACTCAACTTCAGTAGCATTTTTGAAGCCAATGGAAAAATTCAGCTAGGCATAGTGCTCCCGTCTGTAGCCCTAGTGCTCAGGGAGCTCACATGGGATCCCACAAGTTCAGAGTTAGTTTGGGGTACATAATGAGTTCTAGGCCAACTTTAGCTACAATATGAGACCATTTTTTTTGGATGGGGAATGAGAAGATGGCTCAATGGTTAAAGTGTTTGCAGAGCGAGTAACAGGCTCTGAATCTGCATCCCTAGAACCCATAGCAATGCTGAGCAGGCATGGTAGCCCTCCTGTTATTCCTTCCAGGGAAGATGGTGGCAAGGGGTCCCCAGAGCAAACTAGTGACTAACCAGCTATATGGGTGAGTTCTGGGTTTGAATAAGAGATCCTGCCTCAGAGTAAGGCATGAGTAAGAGAGCAGGCACTCATGTGCTCCCTGCCTATGCAAACATGTATTACATACTACCACATGAAAAGGAGTAAAAAGGGAAGATCTGAATGAGTCACTAAAGTGGCAAAGAAGATGTGAAGAAACCCCGTTTGTTTTGTTTTTAAAGGCAGGATCTGTGTAGACCTGGATGTCATCTACTCTATGTAGATGAGAAGAGTCTAAAATTCATGGGGATCCTCTGTATCTGCCTCCCAAGTGCTGGAATTAAAGCTTTGTGCTCCCTCTACCAGCTCAAAATGATGGTTTTTTTTTCTTTTAACATAGAGCTGGGCATAATAGTGCACACGTTCATCCCAGCACTGGGTAGGTAGAGACTGGAGGGTCTCTGTGAGTTCAAAGCTAGCCTGGTCTATAAAGAGTTCCAGGACAGCCAGGACTACACAGAGAAAGACCTTGTTGAGAGAGAGAGAGAGTCATTTTGTTGATTTATACTTGTTTGTATTCAGGATAGGATCTCTCTGGTTTCTGTTGTTGTTCTTTTTGTTTTTTCGAGACAGGGTTTCTTTGTGTAGTTTTGGAGCCTGTCCTGGAATTCACTCTATAGACCAGGCTAGCCTCAAACTCAGAGTTCCACCTGCTGAGATTAAAGGCATGTGCCACCCTGCCCAGCTTATTGTTCTTTCTGTTTTTCCAAGACAGGCTTTCTCCTCCTAGCCTGTCCTGTAACTCGCTCTGTAGACAAGGCTAGCCTTGAACTCAGAGATCCACCTGCTGGGATTAAAGGTGTATGCCATCATGCTTGGTGAGGCAGGATCTCTTATAGTCCAGGCTAGCCCTATATTTTATAAATTTTTCCCTTTATATATATTTTAGGTCCATTTTATTAGTTTCAAACAAGTTTACTCTTCCTACTAAATTCAGCCTTTCATCATTAGGCAATTCTTTTCTAGCTATCTGTTTTTCTGCCACCGGGACAAGGTAGATTGTCACCTCTTTGAGTACATTTGCTTTTTTATGGTTCTGGGATTTGAAACTGGGTTCCTATATGCAAGGAAAGCACTCTACCAAATGAGCAACATCCCTAACCATGTTTGTTTTTTGAAGACAGGGTCTCTATAGTCTTGTTGTGAGGTATCCACCAGAGATCAATTGGACATGGGTTCAAGCAAACATTTTCATTTGGGACCTGAGTGCAGTCCGAAGCCTTTCTCAGGGTGAGTTTTTAATCACACACACACAAACATATCCTGGGTTGACATACTTCATTTAACAAGACCAGTTAGCCAGAAACAACCACAGAAGTCAAACTACATTAGAGACTTTCCCAGAACTATGAATTTCTCCCTCCCTCCCTCCCCCGCCTAAGTGCTGCTGTGTTCCAAGGCCTGAATGGTACTTAAGTCACGGTGTCAGTTGTACTAAGTAAGGTGTGGGGAGCTACTAAGGCCTGAGGGGCTTGTTAAAGGCCTTGGCTGGCTAGGCAGTGGTCGCGCACACCTTTAATTCTAGCACTCGGGAGGCAGAGGCAGGTGGATCTCCGTGAGTTCGAGGGCAGCCTGATCTACAAGAGCTAGTTCCAGGACAGGCCCCCAAGCTACAGAGAAACCCTCTTGCGAAAAATCAAAAACCAAACCAAACCAAACCAAAAACTCTTGGCTGTGTTGGAGCTCGCAACGTAGCCCAGGCTGGCCCTGAACTCACAGAGATTCTCCTGCCTCTGCCCCCGAGGATTAAAAACGAGGCTCCCAACCTCAGGACTCCGACTTTCCATCCTTCTTCCTCAGATCCCTCAAGCGGGCATTCTAACGTGGACCACCACGCCCGGCTGCCTTAAAGGGTTTGGATTTCTCAAGCGTCCCATAGTGATCTGCTCTACGGGATGGGGGATATTTAAAGCAAACAAGCCCTGGGTGCCACGCTCCGAGGATAACTTCAAGGGGCCATGGCGGCGCCGGGAAAGGGCCGAGCAGCCTCGCACTCTCCTGCCCACGCGGTTCCGCTCCTCTGAGGCTGGAGTCCGGAGGAGGCAGCGAGCACACTGCCCGGTGGCCTCTCGCGAGACAGCATCCCGGCCGCACCTCCTTCCTCTCCGCTGTCTCTCTCCCCGCCCCTGAGGAGCTGCGCCGCTTCCTCCAGAGCGGGAGGGGGGGGGGTAGAGCGGACGTGGCGGGGCGGGTCCAAATCCGGAGTGCCGCACACAGAGGTTCCCCCAGGCGGCCCTTCGCTGCTGCGGTCCAGCCAGGGAGCGCCGACCGCTCTTTCCGGATACACCGCGCCGGCGGGGCGAAGGCCAGAGCGGGGCGCCACACCTGGGAGGGGGGCAGGGGGCAGGGGCGGGCGGAGCTCGCGCACGCGCGCTGCAGGCCCTGCGGGCCTCGGAGAGCCCGCTGTGGTGTAGCGCTACCCGGGATCGTTGTCGCTGAGGTGGCGCCGTACCCGAGGCTCCTCTCCTCCGCCTCAGCTCGGAGTGAGTCGGGAGGATGGCTTCGGAGGTGGAGTCGTCGCTGGAGGTCAGCTTCTCGTCGAGCTGTGCCGTGTCAGGGGCGTCTGGGTGTCTGCCTCCCGCTCGCTCCCGCATTTTCAAGATCATCGTGATCGGCGACTCGAACGTGGGCAAGACGTGCCTGACTTACCGCTTCTGCGCCGGCCGCTTCCCCGACCGCACCGAGGCCACCATCGGGGTGGACTTCCGAGAGCGAGCGGTGGAGATCGATGGCGAGCGCATCAAGGTGGGCGGATGGCGGCGGGGAGGGGGCTGCGCAGGGCCGCCCCGTCTGGACCGCACCCCTGGCTCTGTGCAGGAGTGCGCGCCTCGAGTGTTCCCATGCTGGCGTGGAAAGTGCGTTTGTATGTAGCAAACTTCTGAGACAGTGTCCCCCCACCTCTAACGAGCATCAACTTTACCTGGGGCATCTTGTGTTTCAAAAAAGCACGTTGTGATCTGGTGTTAAGCTCCTATATGACGCACATGCAACGAGCCTATAGACCACACTGTCAGTGGTGTCAATGGTGTAGGGGACAGTCACCCCCTTCCCCCATTGCCTACGTGAGAGTTATGTGCTGGGAGTCTGGGGAATATGATGACCAAAGGAAACTCTTAAGCATAGAAAGCTCAAGTTATTTATAAGAATTCGTTTGAGCATTGCATAAATGCTTAAGTATTGTGGGAATAAAGCCTGTTGCGTTTGAGGCAGTTTCTGTATGATAACCAATTTATTTAGAAAACAAAATCTATTTTCCCATTGAAGCATTATATATGTGATGATTCTTAAGTGGGTTACCAAAATCCTATCTCTCGATGCAAGCACAGACCCCCTCCCAGTTGGCTTCCGAGACATCAGACATGTCTACATCATAGTAGGGAAGGCCAAGACAGCCAAGATTGGGATGGTGAAGGGTTGGCCTGCTGGAACTGCAGGATAAGGATCCGTGGCAAGTCAGGGGCTCCTCATGGTGTAAACCTTGACACTATTGCAAAGCCACTAAGTTTACTTAATCCTGTGAAGTGGGAGTGGGGAACTACCGTGAGACCCCCATCTCAAACTAAACAAACAAACAAATCAACCCCCTCCCCACGCAACCTAGGAATTCCCCTGACTTCCTTAAGCCACTGCTTTCACTTTACCTCGGGGATCCTCTACTTGGAACAGGTTTGATTTGTTCCTCCTACCCTTTTATCCTTGAGGCATAAAGTTTCTGTTTCTTTACTTCCCTCCGCTCCCTGCCCTCAAAAAGCTTTTACCTTTAGTAAAGATAAGGGGAAATCATCTAAGTTAAGAGCCCACCTTTTCTAGGCCCCTTTGCTTTTCGTTTTCATTTATTTTATGTGTGCTGGTGCACATGTGTCCAGTGGGGGTGTTCATGTCAGTCTCCCGAAGTTGCTCTCCATCTTGCGTCTTTGAGGTGGTCTCCCGGTGAATCTGCAGCTCCCTGATTCCGTGAGACTATCTGACTGGCAAGCTCCAGGGATCCTTCTGTTTCTGCTGTTCTTGGGCTGGGATTGCAGGTGCCGAGGGTCCAAATTTAGCTTGACAAGCACTTTCCCAACTGATCGTCTTGTCCAGGCTGCCGGTAATTGGTCATTTGGGTACACTGTATGTAAAGGGAGATGTATATAGGGTGTAGTTCAGCGATAGGGTGCTTAATAGGGTGCACAGGACCCAGTGTTTGATCCCTAGCGGAAGCTGAGGGAAGAGACTGTGTTCATGGCAAGAAGAGCTAGATGAGTAGAAAGTTTTTTTTTTTTTTTGTTTTTTAAAGCAAAACTTGGTTAGGTATAGAAACCGGTGGCAGCAGAAAAGAACGAGGCTTCTGGTGTGTGCATGTTTAAGCAGTTGTGGGAAGACTTACTCAAGCTTTGAAGCTCAGCTAACCCAGGTGCAAAGTGTGAGCCGATGAAAAGTGTTGGGCTATCGTGTGGCTTGAAATTGTCTTCCGAGTTCATGTGTTGGAAACTTAATTCCCAAGTTCCTAAGCTAGTGGAACTTGGAGGCGGGACATTTGGATTTATGAATGGGTTAATCCTTTCACGGATTAGTTGGACTGATCTGTTGACTGGTTAAGGGATTAGTTCATTCATAAATTAGTGGATTAATCTCATTTATGGATTAAAGGGTTATTGGGACTGTGGCTTGCCGCCCTATCAGGTATGAACCAGATACGTCTCTAGTCTCTAAATTAGTCAGCCTTGGAAAGGTTTGTTATAGCAACAGAAAACAGACTAAGGTATGTGGGCGGGCGGGCTTTTTGTTTTACTTTTCTGTATTTTTAAAATAATTTTTATATTTATCTTTCATTTTGAGACCCTTTTTTAAAATTAAAATTTATTTATATTTTTTGTTCATTGGTGTTTGCCTGTATGTATGTCTGAACTGGGTACTGCCATGTGGGTGATGGGATTTGAACCTGGGTCCTGTAAAAGGACAGCCAGTGCTCTTTTTGTTTGTTTGTTTCAAGACTCTGTGTAACAGCCCTGACTGTTCTAGAACTCACTTTGTAGACCAGGCTGGTCTCCTGAGTGCTGGGATTAAAGGCATGGTTCATTAGTCAGTGCTCTTAACCACTGAGCCATCTCTACCCGAGACAGTCTTTCTATGTAGCCCTGGATGGCCTCTAACTCACCTGCCTTTTTTGTTGTTGTTGTTTTTTTTTTTTTTTTTTTTGTTTTTTTGAGACAGGGTTTCTCTGTAGCTTTGGAGCCAGTCCTGGAACTAGCTCTTGTAGACCAGGCTGGTCTCGAACTCAGAGATATCTGCTTGCCTCTGCCTCGCGAGTGCTGGGATTAAAGGCGTGTGCCACCCACCCTGCAGATTTCTTTATTTATTATGTGTTCTGCCTGCATGTATGCCTGCATGTATGATCTCATTAGAGATGGTTGTGAACCACCATGTGGTTGCTGGGAGTTGAACTCAGGACCTGTGGAAGAACAGTCTAGTGCTCTTAGCCTCTGAGCCATCTCTCCAGCCCCCATGCAGTGTTTCTTAACCTGTGGGTCACAATTTCTTTGGGGGGTGTCAAAAGACCCTTTCACAGGGGTTGTTGAAGACATCAGAAAATACAAATATTTACATTATAATTCTTAACAGTAGCAAAATTACAGTTATAAAATAGCAATGAAAATAATTTATGGTCAGGGCCCTTCTAGACTATGGAGCACACAGTTAGCATGTGATGAACATTTGCTCAGTGATGAAGAACTATCATGGGTGAGCGTGGTAGCATGCTCAGGTATTCACACACACACACACACACACACACACACACACACACACACACACTCTTTCTCTCTCTCTCCATCTGTCCACCTGTTCAGTGCATCTGACAGCTGTCTGTAGTCTCATCTGTTGGAGAAGTGTATGCTGGTTGTGGTAGTGGTGGTGTTAGGGCTTGGATCCAAACTCTTCCTGTTAGGCGGAGTGCCCTACCACTTCCACAACTAAGCTACATCCCTGGCACTTAAAAAAATTTCTTATATTATGTGTACTGGTGCTTCCTGCATGTATGTCTATGTACCATGTGTATGCAGTGCCCACAGAGGCATTGTGTTCTCCTGGAACTGGAATTACAGATCATTTTAAGCCAGCATGTGGATGCTGGGAATCAAACCCTGATCCTCGGGGAGAGCAGCCAGTGTTCTTAACCACTGAGCCATCTCTACAACCCTGTATGCTTTTTTCAAAACAAAGGGTCTCATGTACCCAAAGCTGACTTCAAAGTCTATATATATTCAAGGATGACCTTGAACTCTGTGTGTGTGTGTGTGTGTTCATTCACATATGTGTGGAGGCCAGACGTTGATGTTAGATGTCTCCCTCAGTTGCTCTCTACTGTTGTGTTTTTTGAGACAGGGCCTCTTCTCCCTACCTAACCTTGAACTTGTGAACCTCCTGACTTTACCTCCTGGGTGCTGGGATTACAGACACGCCCCCATGGTTTATGCATTGTTGGGGATTGAATCCAGTCCTTTCAGTGTATGTATGACAGGCAAGCATTCTGTGGACTAAGATCTGTCCCCGTCCCTGTGGGTAGTAAATCTTTTTAAAACCTTTCCTTAAACTGAGTGTGGTGGTACATGCCGTTCTTCTCAGCACTGCTGACGCAGGTTTCGGTGGCTCTATGGGAGTTCCAGGCCTGCCAGAGCTACATGATGTGAAGCTGAGCTGGGGGAGCCTTAAATTCAAGGCCAGCCTGAGCGCTTAGTGAATTGCAGACCCCTGCCCCCCAAAACCAAAAAACTGAGGCAGACATGTTAGCATACCTTTAATTCCAGCACTCGCAGATCTGTCCGAGAAGGACTCCCTCAGTCTGTGACGCTTGGCAGCTGAACTGTGTGTCCACGGCCACCAACAATCTCGCAGCCTTAAAGAGTCTTCCTTTTTAACTCCAGGCCAGCCTGAGCTACATTGTGAGAGCCTGTCTAAACATACAAAAGAAAGAAAGCAAACCCTGAGAGTCTGTACTTGCTGATTGATTTCTGAGTGCTATATACATAAATTGAAAGAGGAAAATATACATATATATATATACATACATATATTGAAAGAGGAAAATCTCGTTCGAGAATTTGGCAGCTGAATACAAATGTATTCCTTAAATAAAAATGCATTTGACTTTCAGATTGACTGTCTCAGTCTTAATCCATATGCTCCCTCCTTGACTGTCTAGCTGTGTTCCTCTCAACAGTCATTTTGCCCTGGCAGGGGCTTCAGTAAAGTCTGATATTTTGAGATTTAATCCAGTCTTCCATCAGGGATTATCAGTCAGTACTTAAATATGTCAGTGGCTTTCTTGTTTATAGCGGGAGAAGAGAGCAAGATGTTAATATTAACTAAGGAAAAACAATCACTGTATCTCCTTCCCATAAATCAAATATATTAAGCACAAAGAATCCTAGTCCAGTGTGTGGAGTAGCAAACTGTGACAGTCAGATGCTCTACTTCCTGTTTTATGTGACATGCAGTCTAAGAATGAGTTTCGTATTTTCTCTGTGCTGGGGGTGAGCTCAGGGCTTCTTCATTACGTGGAACACAAGCCAGCACTCTTACCACTCAGCTGTACCCCAGCCATGTTTTTGTATGGTTGGAGAGAATATAAGAATGAGATTTCATGAAAAATGGAAATTACATGAAATTCAGAATCTACCAGGTCTTCCAGATATAATCTTTATCTTTTACTCCCTAGATCCAACTAGCTTCCTACTGCAATTTTTCATAGTACTCCTCTCATCAAAATCCTAGCTGTAGTATTTCTTCCAAGCCTCCCTTTCAGGGGATAGAGATCTGCAAAGCTCAGTGATGGAGTACTTGTCTGACACATTCAGGACAGTGGGTTTCATCCTCAGTACTGGGGAAAAAATTCAGACCTGACTTTGAACTTTGGTAGCAGCTCAGTTGATCTCATTTAAAAACAGCTAACACAAGCCATTCCTTTTTTGTTTGTTTGCTTGTTTGTTTTTTTCGAGGCAGGGTTTTTCTTTGTAGCTTTGGAGCCTGTACTGAAACTCACTCTGTAGACCAGGCTGGCCTCTGCCTCCCGAGTGCTGGGATGTAGGCCCATTCACCTGGTTACCTAGGAAACAGAATGCTAATGAATTTCCCTCTCAGTTTATGTGTTGGTATATAAGACTGTTTGTAGAATAAAGCGGAGGAATTCTTCAGCATGTGAACTCAGGACTTCATGAGGGACCACTGAGAATCTCCCTCCCGATAAAGCCGTGTGAGTTGTGTCTTTATTCCCTCGCTTCCACGCCAGTCCAGAGAGATAGTTTATGTTGGGGTCTGGTCAAGAGAAACAATTTAGAGTCTGGGCTAGCACCGGACTCCGACACGGGGACCAGTGCCCAGCAACACAAACCATTCTTTGTCAGGCCGTGCTGCCCTCTTCCTTCAGGTGTCCTATAGTTCGGCCAAGTCATTTGCTGGTTTCTCACTGTTTGCTTGGAATATCCCTCCTTCCTCTATTTCTCTGCAAGATTGTTGTTCAGCTTCTCTTTAGAATCCTAGCCATTCTACTTCCTTTAGTGAAAATCCCCTTAGCCCTCCATCAGACCAGGACCATCTTACTGTATTATGCGTCAGTCATCCCTGTTAGGGTAGGGTCTAGGTCTGGTAAACCCTATAGTAGGGCTAGGAGCTCAGGGCCTAATTGTACAGTTGTGCAAACAGGTCAGTTGGTAGGTTACCCTGGAATTCTCAAATTCAAGTGGCAAAGAAAGCTAATGAAGGTGATAAAGGACAAAATCCTAAAGGCAAAGGTTTCAGTAACTGGCTTTCATTGATGAAGAAGGCCCACCGAGGCAAGTCATGGTAACTGGAGATAATAACTCTAAGAACAGAGGTCATAAGAGTGAGATAGAACATCTGCTTTTAGGATTTTAAAGAAAACTTTCATTTGTTTTATGTGTATGAGTGTTTATACACCATGTGTGTGCCCAGTGCCCATGAAGATGGCATAAGAGGATGTTGAGTTCCTGGAACTGGAGTTACACACCATTGTGAGTCAACATATGGGTGCTGTGACCCAGACTTGGTCCTCTACAAGAGCAGCAAATACTGTTATCTGCTGAGCCAGCTCTCCAACTCCTGAAGCTTTAAATTTAAGGACAGGGTATTGCTTAGTTGCCCACACTTGTCTCAAACTCTAGATGCGCCTGTCCTAGTCTCCCGAGTAATAGGATCACAGACAGCAACACACCTGGCTGAACTTTGGATTGTATTTATTTTTAGATGCTTTAATTTTAAATTCCATACACTTAGTGTCTTTGTGTGTGCGTGCACACGTGTGTGAAGTGTGTACGAGTGTGTGCATGTAGAAGTCAGAGGATAGTTTGCAGGATCTGGCTTTCTCCTTCCACAGTGCAGGTCCTGGGATTGAACTAAGGGCATCAGACAAGCCCCTTTCCCTGCTTGAGCCATCTTGCAGCCCCTGAGTACAGGATTGTTTGAGACATGGTCTCACTGTGTAGCTCTGGCTGTCCTGGAACTCACGAAGATCCACTTGTCTCTGCTGGGATGAAAGGTGTGCACCGCCATGCCAGGATAGAATTCAGATACTTTTGAGGGTTTATTAGTATCTTATCTGACAATTCAGAATTGTGGGATTTCCTGAGTAAACAAAGTAGGTAACTTTTAAATAAGGCAGTGTACTAGATAACTTGACAGTGTTATCAGTGTCAAGGGAAATTCAGCAGTGGTGTTGAACCTGTAAAAGGTCTTATCTTGTCATATAAAAATGACATCTAGAGGCTGGAGAGATGGCTTATCAGGTGAGAACACTGGCTGCTCTTCCAAAGGACCCATGTTTGGTTCCCAGGACAGTGACTGGCAACTGTCTGTAATTCCAGTTTTAGAGGATCTTGTGCACACCCATGGTACACAGGCATCCATGCAGGCAAACACATAAATACACATAAATAAAATGTTGAAATTTTAGAAATATTCAAAAAAGAATAAAGCCAGAGGTAGCAGTCATGTGATATCCCCAGTTGGCAGGATGCCAAACTTACCCTTAACGGTATTGTGCTTTCCTTGTGAGGCTGTTTGTACTCTTACAGAATACCTGTTGTTGCTGAGCAGTGGTGGTGCATGCCTTTAATCCCAGCACTCAGAGGCAGAGGCAGGAGGATCTCTGTGAGTTTGAGGCCAGCCTGGTCTACAGAATAAGTTCTAGGTCAGGCTCCAAAGCTACACAGAGAAACCCTGTTTCAAAAAACCAAAAACAAAAATGCCTGTTGTTAGGCAGCAAGGGGCAGAGTGAGCTGTGAGCCATGGCATGTTTTAAATGCTCTACTCTGTATGTTCATGATCGTGTGTGCACCTGTGTGTGCAGGCACGAATGGAGGCTAGAATTCTTCCTTAATTGCTGTCTTCCTTAGTTTTGGGGACAGGGTTTCTCAACTGAACGGCCCAGCTAGTCTGTCTGGTCGGCACACCTCAGAGATCTCCTGTCCTCACACCCCATTGCTGGGGTTCTAGGTGTGACTGATCCACCTGCTGTTGTGAGTACTGGAGTCAGAATTCAGGTTCTCATATTTGCAGTGTCGTAGCTGAGGTTTCTGTTGTTGTGAAGAGACACTATGACCATGGCAACTCTTATAAGGAAAACATATAATTGAGGTGGTGGTTTACAATTCAGAGGTTTCAACCCATTATCATGGCAGGGAGCATGGCGGTGTGCAGGCAGACATGGTGCTGGCTATATCTTGATCAGAAGGCAACAGGAAGTGGCCTGTGACACTGGGCAGGATCCTGAGCATAGGAAACCTCAAAAGCCTGTTCCCACAGAGACACACTTCCTCCAACAAGGCCATCACCACCTCAACAAAGCCACAACTCCTAGTAGTGCCGCTCCCTGTTAGCTTATGAGGGCCGCTTACATTCAAACCACCACACACTTTTCTGGAATCCCTTCTTCCCAGGAAGGCTGGCTGCATGGTATTGGCTCAAATTCTGCTACTGGGTCCCCCTAAGTACCAAGAAAATCAGAGAAATCAAGACTTGTAAGTACCTTACATTTCTACTCTGGATAAAATTAGGCTTATATTAGGACAAAGGAAGACTGTTAAGAAACTGGAGAGTTGGGGCATGGTGGTAATTGCTTCTTCTAATCCCAGAACTTGGGAGTCAGAGGTAGGTGGATCTCTGTGAGTTTGAGGCCAGTCCTGTCTACATAGAGTGTTCCAGGACATCCAGGAGTACACAGTAAGACCCTATCTCAAAGAGAAGGAAAGGAGAGGAAAAAAGAAAGAAAAATAGGATGAATGAAATGAAGAAATTTGGATTTAAAGAGCTGACAGACTTAAAAGTCAAAATTGAGGACTAGATGGATGGCCCAATGGCTAGTGGCACTTGATCCCTGCACCCCACAAAGTGTCAGTGGAGAGCCAACTCCTGAGTTGACCTGACCTGTGTGTACTCATCATGGTATGTGTGCACCTGTATATATGCATGTGTGTACATACAGGATAAACATTAAAAACCACTCATTCAGCACATTTGATTCAGCGCTGGCCTTTCATAGCTCTAGGCTATGAATATTCTGATGGTTTATGTGTTGTATTTTTTTCCCTCAATCTTCTTTAAAAAATAATTTTTAAGACTTTACCTATTCAGATTTTATAATCATATTTGGTAGTCACATGGTGACTATCCTAGAATCATGCAGTCTCGACCCCACACGTAACACAGAAAAGCCAAGTTCCCAAGCAGCAGAGTGTTAGGGAGCAGGTAAACGTGGCTAGGTTGCTTGTGTCATTGGACTGAACTTGTCGACTTTGCTTTCTGTTTCCCGCGCTCCAGATCCAGTTGTGGGACACTGCAGGACAAGAGCGGTTCAGGAAGAGCATGGTTCAGCACTACTACAGGAACGTGCACGCTGTGGTCTTTGTCTATGACATGACCAACATGGCCAGCTTCCACAGCCTGCCATCTTGGATCGAGGAATGCAAACAGCACTTGCTGGCAAGTGACATACCTCGCATTCTGGTTGGAAATAAATGTGATTTGAGAAGCGCCATTCAGGTGCCCACAGACTTGGCACAGAAGTTTGCTGACACACACAGTATGCCTTTGTTTGAGACCTCGGCTAAAAACCCCAATGATAATGACCACGTAGAAGCTATATTTATGACATTGGCTCATAAGCTGAAGAGCCACAAGCCATTGATGCTTAGCCAACCACCTGATAACAGAATTATCCTGAAACCTGAAACAAAGCCTGCGGTGCCATGCTGGTGCTGAGTCACAGGTATGCCCATTACGGGTCTGACTGAGTTGAAGTAAGTGTAATTATGTGTGTAAGAGAAAATCTTCAATATCATGGCCCATCCCGCTGGTGCCGTTGTTGCGCTGCCTTTTATTTTCATCCTCTTACTAAGTTTGCACTGTGACAGTTCAAGGAGAAGGCCAGTTTACAGCTGGGATGGAAAAGGAAGCAAAGATGGGACGACCAGGTCCTCTTTTCAGTCCCAGGCCTCCTGTGAGTATGATGGGACCTCAAGGCTCAATGTGGGGTCCACGCCATGTTCCTGGACTGGGAAAGAAATGCCGTGTGGAGCACACTTACTGCACAGAGCTAACAGCAAATAACGAGTTACTGAGGTGCTTTTTATTTTACTGTGGCATCTAAGTACTAAAAAAACTAATCAAAAGAATACAGACAGTTGTAATGGGAATTTATTTTAACTGTAACTTTTAATTAAAATATCAGATAGTTGCGAAGCTGGTTCCTGGTGCCCCTTGTTCTCCACCTGTAGTGAGCTGGGTGGCTCAGGGCTGGACTCAGCATCCATTCGGCTAGGGCTCTGAAGGCATGCCTCAGTTGCTGAGTCTCCGTGGATGCCTGTCTTAGTAGTGTTGGGTTAGTTTTTTTTAAATGTTTGTGTTTTATGTCCACAAACTTTTCCTTTGGACAAAATGAATTAATTTTTTTTCTTTGGTTTTTCGAGACAGGGTTTCTCTGTAGCTTTGGAGCCTGTTCTGGAACTTCCTCTGTAGACCAAGCTGGCTGCAAACTCACTGAGATCCACATGTCTCTGCCTCCCTAGTGCTGGGATTAAAGGTGTATACCATCACCTCCCGGCTTGAAAAATATCTTAACTGTCCCTCAATGGTGAACGAAATAGTTTAAACTTTTTTTTGCCCTAAGTACTTTTCGTTTAAATTTAAGACTTTGCACAAAGAACACAGCGCCTCATATGGAGCTCTTTGCAGAGTGTTGTGTAAGCCACGCTCAGCCTGGGTGTGCACATCCTCGTTCTGACAGCGTGCAGCCCTGGGCAATTTTAGAGGAAATTTAGGCAAAGTAGATTTTACTTAAATGTTTTCAGAATGTGGGAAACAAAGGTACTCCGACCTAGTTTCAGATTTTTGTTTCATTATTCTGAAGGTCCCAGTTGGAAAATTCAGTTACAAAAGCAAAATTTTCTATTTAGTAAGCTAAGTGAAAGTAAAACTTTTATGAAATGGTTGTCTAGTTTTAAATACTAGGGCCAGGTTGTCTTTTTGCATCTAGAGAGATTTTTCTTTTTCTCTTTTTAAATACAGGGTCTCACTTTGTAGGCCTAACTGGCCTGGGACCAGGGTGGCCTCAGACTAACAGATATCCACCTGCCTAATCCTTCAGCCGCTTGGGATTAAAGGCTTGTGTCACTAGAACTAAACTAATACAGTTTTCCTGATCATGCTATAATTAAAGATTTACCTAAATTAATGCTGACTTGTGAACTATTTTTCTAGTGAAATATAATGGCCGTAGTAGCTGGAGGCTGTAGCCATTCTTACAGAAGGGAGTCTGTTCATTGTTTTCAACACTGTACAGCTGGGAGAGAGCAGAGAGGATTCCAGGCGCGTGTCTTCTTCCTACTGTTCTTGGGATTGTTTCTTCAGCACTATTAATAATTATTTCTCTTTTTAAAGTAGCAGATTCTTTCTTTCTTTCCTTTTTTTTTTGGTTTTTCGAGACAGGGTTTCTCTGTGGCTTTGGAGCCAGTCCTGGAACTAGCTCTTGTAGACCAGGCTGGTCTCGAACTCTCAGAGATCCGCCTGCCTCTGCCTCCCGAGTGCTGGGATTAAAGGCATGTGTCACCACTGCCCGGCCAGATCGTTTCTTTTTGTAAGGAGTTAGTGAGCTTTCTTTACGATTTTGTGAAAAGCATTATTTTTCCACTTTAGTATTTATTAATTAAAACGTTTTTATCTCATCTGTAATGACCTACTACTTTAAGTTTTTAGTTTCTTATTTTAAAAAGATACTTATCAGGAGAGCAAGATTAGGCCTTTAGATGTAGCCCAGAGTGTTGTTCACTGACTGTTGACATGCTTCCAAATGATGGTGAGCTGACCTTAATTACTAATTTTTTAAGAACAAATCATACATTTTGTATCTCTGTGAATTTATTTTAACTGACATTTAATTGGAAGTATCAGATGTTTTAGAAAAATCTTTATCTAAGAACAGCAAAGTGAACTACTTCTGGATCTGTTGTGACTGGCAAACCGTGTGATTGTCTGTTGCTCTTCATGTTTGCTCAGCAGGCCCAGTAGTTTTGCTATGAAACAGGTGTCACTCTTTCATTTCTCCCTTGAAGTACAATAAATCGTCTTTGCCACGAAGAAACGGTGTTTTGGTTCCTTTGTTTTCTGGGTTGAATATAAAATTAAAGAACATATCTCCTCCCTGTCTGCTGTGGTTTTTTAGAAAACATATATATCCTGCAGTTCCTTAATTTGAAAATCCAAAATCTGATATTTATTTAATCTAGAAACTTTCAGATTTTGGATCATTTTGGATTGGGAATTTTTAGATTAGGTGTTCTCAACAGGTGAAATTGGTATAGATGACGAGAAACCAATCCAAAGTCTAAAACGTAAGGGTTCTCAAGAGTCCTCAGTGCAGACTGTGCATGCTCTGAAAATGGCCGGAGTGTGTTCACAGGGTGCACGCAGGTACTAGAGCTGGAGAAGGAAGAGTGTGTCTCAGGCACAAGACTGTCGCCTAGCCCCTCTGGACAGGGCCGTGGTGGCTTTTCAGGGGCTACTGCTTCCCGCTGGCCAGCTGCATTACCTAAGTCAGATGCTGCACTGCATCCAGGGAGAGCTGGCTTCCTCAGACGCTGGGTCTGCAGGTGTGTGTGGAGCCCAGCAGGCGGTGTCAGGTCACCCGCAGCTGCACTGCATCCAGGGAGAGCTGACTTCATCAGACACTGCAGGTGTGTGTGGAGCCCAGCAGGCGGTGTCAGGTCACCTGCAGCTGTACTTAGAGGCGGATATAGGTGGTTACAGGTGCCTCAGGCACCCAGCGTGGAGACTGGGGACTTAACTCGAGACTTCTGGGTCATCAGTTGGCCATGTTCTAGATTTGCTAGAGCTGACACATACTAATTCACTTGATTTATTGCTTACCAAGTTCTTACTCTGTTCCGCAGTGGCGGAAGGCTGTGGAGTTACACAAACAAACAGGACTGTCTTTGAAGAGCTTGAAATGTAGGTAAGGGACTGGGGAGATGGCTCCGTGGTTAAGAGCGCTTGTTCTTCAGAGGACCCTGTGTTGGGTGCCTGACAACAGCTCCAGGTGATACAGTACCCTTTTCTGGGCTCCACGGGCACCTGCATACACACGGCATACAGTGACACACACAAACATACAATAAGTGATAGGTAAGTGCATGGATGTCACATTAAGGAACAAATCAGATCAACAGTGAGCACACATGTGAATTCCCCACTTCTCTCCCTGTGTTTTCCCTCTGTAGTTTGTGGTTTCTGACCTGTCTGTAGCCTGTGTGTGTTGTGTGTGCGATCTGCCTCCATTGCCTGCCCTGTGTTGTCTGTGTGTTACGCCTGTCCCCAGCGAAGGCCTTTGCTCTGTATTTATTTACCAGCACAGGAAACATAGTATGGGAAAGAAATGAGGGCTTCTTTTTTATTTTATGTGCATGGGTGTGAGGGCGTCAGGTCCCCTGGAACTGGACTTACAGACAGGTGTGAGCCACCATGTGGGTGCGGGGAATTGAACCCAGGTCCTCTGGTAGAGCAGCCAGTGCTCTTAACTGCTGAGCCATCTCTCCAGCCTAAATGAGGGCTTCTTTACAGAACTCTTCAGCAGGTTTACATGGAGAGAGACTGCTGACCTCAACTGACTCAAAATAGCACTCAAAACCTCCCACGTTATCAACCGCTATCACATGTTGTTTCCAATATTTATGGTGGATATTAGTTTTGTTTAAGGTTGCTTTCAACCTGTTGGCTGCTTTCAGTAAATGATTAACACACACAGTATTCTGGCTCATGGAAGAGTACATAATTTTTTAAGAGTAAAACTATGCATTTAGCTTAGGTTGTAAAAGCTGATTGCATGGAAAATCCAAAGCATATTAAGATTGATTACTTTGGGCTGGAGAGATGGCTTAAGGTTAAGAGTATTGACTGCTTTTCCAGAGGTCCTGAGTTCAATTTCCAGCAACTACATGGCGGCTCACAATCATCTGTAATGAGATATGGTGCCCTCTTTGAGCATGCAGGCATACATGCAGACAGAACTCTGTGTACATAATAGATAAACAATCTTTAAAAAAATATGGTTACATTGTTCTCTTAAAGGCAGGTTAACAGGCTGAGCACTCAGCAGGACAGTGGATGAAGCACAGTCTTAAATGGCCTTCAGGCATATTATTAACTTGACTGGGAGGGCTAGCGAAAGTTCAGTCTCTTTGTAGGCAAGAGATGTTTTCAGAAAGCATTTCTCCAAAAGTAAGTAGGACTTTCGTCAAAGGGGATAAGTGTGATTGATTGGATAAGCATGTGCCCGAGGATGGTACGTAGAGTGGAGATTGGATACGCATGTGCCCGAGGATGGTACGCAGAGTGGAGGTTGGATAAGCATATGCCCGAGGATGGTACGCAGAGTGGAGGTTGGATAAGCATATGCCTGAGGATGGTAAGCAGAGTGGAGCGGTGCTGAAGCGTCACAGTGGCAAGTATGTCCGAGTGACATTCTGAGGTCCACGGTAGGAATTCTCTAAGTCAAGGGGAAGAAGCACCCAGAGATGACTCAAGAGGAGCTGGGTTCCGTACAGTGGTTTAGGACTGGTGGGTACAGGTATCAGTCTAAAGCAGGCCTGGGACGTAGTTGGCGGAATGCTTGCCTAAAGAGCTCAGAGGCCTGGGGTGGGGTGGGTAGAGTCCCAGCACCACACCTAGTAGGGTATCTCTGGAACGACAGCACTCTGGAGGTGCGGGCAGGAGGGTCAGTGAGTTCAAGGCCAGCCGAGACTATAGGAGAGCCTACCTAAAAAATAAAAATTAAGAAGAAAAAGGTGAGAAGCAGCTCAGAAGGGGTTTGTAGGAATCCGGCTCATCTCGTTGGACTCACAGGGACGCTGAGGTTGACCCTGACTTTCTGACTGAGCCCCACACTGAGTTTCTCCATTTTTCTGGCTCAGTAGGGAGGAAAATGGTCACTGACTGTTTCTGATGTTGGATACTGCAACATCTAGGCAGAAATAAACTGATGGGCAGTCCCAAGTTGAAATTTCTAGAATGGCCTGGCCAGTTGGGGTTTGCCCTAAGGCTGTCATCTTCAATAAATCCACGGACAAATAAGGCAGTGTTCACAGGAGAGAAGGGATTCAGGGTAAGGCAGTAAAAATAGTAGAAAGCCGGGTGGTGGTGGCGCACAACGTTAATCCCAGGCAGAGGCAGGGGGATCTCTGTGAGTTCGAGGCCAGCCTGGTCTACAAAAACTAGTTCCAGGACAGCTCCAAAGCTACAGAGAAACCCTGTCTCGAAAAAAAAAAAAAAAAAAAAAAAAAAAAAGTAAGTAGCTGTGACAGCCTCCCAAGACCATTTGCGCATTACTCTAAATGGGTAACAAATGAGGTCACTCAACAGAGTAACGACATCATTACCCTTATGCTGGGAATTCTGTGGCAATGAAGGGTATGTGGAAATGAGGTCATGGTGGCAGCTGACTTACTGTAATAGCCTAGAAGACAAAGCTTTAACTGAGATGCTGGCAGAGTGCACCGTACACCTATGGTCCCAGTGTTGGCAAGATGGAGGCGAGAGGATGAGAATTTAAAGGTCACCCTCATCTACACAGTGAGTTTGAGCCAACCTGGGCCGAGCGTCTGTCTCAAAACTGAATGGGTGAATGGATGGATTAATAAAAGCCCGAAAGGTTGATAGAACTGTGCAGTGGTACTTGTCTAGGACGCCTGAGGCCCTAGGCTTAATACCCTGTGCCCCAACACAATAAATACACAAAAGAAAAAAGAACAGAAGGATTTAGAGGATTGGGAGCAGCTTTCATAATTATTTAGGTGGACCCAGGAAAGAAGCAGATGTGACAAATTCAAGGACAGCAGCATCCAAGAGAATGTTCCCCTGAGACCTTGGTCACTGCTGCTCTCCTCAGCACCTGTGACATCCAGGACCTGCCATCAACATGTCCCCAGAGTTGGTGTGAAGTACTAAAACCTCTAACATTGTGCTGCCCAAAAGGTCCATTTGCCTGACACCACATCGCTGCCTGCATCCCCTTGCAATTGGCCCGTAGTTTATTGTACCGAATATTGTGATGCACGGACCAGCAGACAGCTACACGTGTATCCGTGCAGAGAGACATCTCTAGTTTAGTATTTGGAATTATTGCTTAGTTTTAGAGTGCCGAGGGCAGAAGCCCATGCCTTGGTCCTTGCTAGACAGACTTTCAGCCTCATTCGGCTTCACTCACCCTGGCCATCAGACATGTAAACATATATATATATGGCTCTGTGCACATTTCTAGCTCCCCAAATAGTGTCAATATTTGTCAAGCCAGCCGCGTTTTGCTCAGGAGTCACGCATGTCTCAGCCCAGTGTATATGACCTAGGAGACCACAGAGCTGAGCTGATTGTCCTGTGTTTCCTTTCTGCCTTGATACCTAGAGCTCTGCCTAGTTCTTGGCCTTGCTTGTACAGCGTCTAATCTCATTTTGAACGTTCCGTTATTACTGGGTATGCATATATGTGTGCTGAGGAGTGATGTGGTGGTCAGAGGACAGCCCTGTAGTCAGTCCAAGTTTTCTCCTTCCCCGTTGGTGAGTTCTGGGGACTGAATTTAGGTTTCCAGGTTTGCACAGTACACCTACTGAGCCATTCCACTATCCCTGGCCTCCAGTCTCCTCATTTTAATTTTTATTTTTTAGTGACAGGGTCTCACGAGGTAGAGCTCAGGTTGATCCACCTGCTTCTGCCTCCCAAGTACTGGGATCAAAGGCGCGCTCCACCACAGCCGGCATCTTCTTATTTTAGAAAAAAGACTGACAGCAACTCTTTGGGTTATTGTGACAATAAAATGACTTAATATATTTGTCATATCTATGGTTGCCTAGCAAATTTCCTTGAAGCTTAGTTGATAAAACAATTATGTATTATTCCTCAGTTGTGGTGGGTGAGGGATAGCAAGCTGTTCAGCCAGGCCCTTCCCGTTTGGGTGTCCAGGACATTGTCATCTGAAGGGTAGCTGGGAAAAGTTGGACATCTGGGGTTCTCCCAGTCATTTGTACCCTCTCGGCACGGCAGCTTCAAGTCTGGTGGACTTCCTGTACTATAGCTGGACACCCCCCAGAACAAGTGGTTCAAGGTAACTCCGCCTGGTCCTATTGCCATTTCTGACTAGGCAAATGTCTCTGAAGAGCAATTGAAACAGCTTCCTTTGGCTGATGTGGGTGAGCTCTATCTAGAAAACTGTAGCCTTTTAACATTTCCACATGGGGACTGTGGAAAGTTACTGCTCACAGCGGCCTCATCTGTGCCATGCTAGAACCAGTTAAAATCCTTGTGAAGATGAAAGCTATGCCATGCATTTGCAGAGAATGCACTTATACCAAAGAATATGTTACCTCAATGATTCTCTTTTCTTCTTTTCTTTTTTCTTTTTCTCCCTGAGACATGATTCTCTGTGTAACAGCTCTGGCTGTCCAGAACTCGCTCTGTAGACCAGGCTGTCCCCGAACTCACAGAGACCTGCCTGCCTCTGGCTCCCAAACTCCCAAGTGCTGGGATTAAAAGTGTATACCACCACCGCTCTGCTTAATGGTTCTTTTTAATGGGTTCATTATGACACTTTCTTATGTACACTGCTCTTATTCACACCCCCTGATACCCTTTGCTGTTTTCCCTTTCTCTCTGACAATTGCCCTCCTTTGTCCCTTTGTCTAAACTTCCATTTTCTTTTTTCAAAATATTTATTTATTTATTATGTATACAATATTCTGTCTGTGTGTATTCCTGAAGGCCAGAAGAGGGCACCAGACCTCATTACAGATGGCTGTGAGCTACCATGTGGTTGCTGGGAATTGAACTCAGGACTTTTGGAAGAGCAGGCAATGCTCTTAACCGCTGAGCCATCTCTCCAGCCCCCAACTTCCATTTTCTATACATTCTCATTCTCTCTCTCTCCTTTTCCTGCCAACACCCTTAAGGAAGATGGTACTTCCCCATCTTCCCCCATAAGGGCCCCTTTTTGGTTTCCTGACCCACATATAGTTAAATGTGTACACACACACACACACACACACACACACACACACCCCACACGGTTACACGGTTTTAAATCAAGGACCCTGTTGTGAGAGAAGACTTGAGGTATTTGTCTGGCTTCTTTCATTCAGCGTAATATTCCTAGTTCCAGACACTGTCCTGTAAATGTTATTTCATTTTTTAAAAGATCTATATATGTATGTGGGTGTTTTGCCTGCATATATGTCTGTGTACCATTTGCGTACCTGATGACCAAGAAAGCCAGAAGAGGGCGTTGGGTCCCTTGAAGCTAGAGGTACAGGCACGTGTGACCCGCAATGTGGGTGCTCTTAACTGCTGAACCATCTCTATAGCACCTCATTCTTTTAAAAATACTTATTGCATCTTTCCTACTACGTTTCCCTTCTAACTTCATGTACTTTTTTTTCTTTTTTTGTGAGCCACCTTGTGTGTGTTGGGAGCTGAACCCAGGTCCTCTGAAAGAGCAGCAAGTATTCTTTATTTATTATTATTATTATTATTATTATTATTGGTTTTTTGAGACAGGGTTTCTCTGTGTAACACTGTCCTGGAACTAGCTCTTGTAGATCAGGCTGACCTCAAACTCACAGAGATCGGCCTGCCTCTGCCTCCCGAGTGCTGAATTAAAGGCATGCGCCACCACCGCCAGGCAAGCAGCAAGTATTCTTAACTGCTGAACTTCTTGCCCCTATGTAGTCTTTTTTTAAGCCCACTAAACCCATTATTGCCAATATGTGATCAGGACTCTCAGGGACATTCAAAGAAAACTGACAATCCCTCCTCTGGCATCTGTCAATTGCGCCTCAGCCATGGGTTTTGGTGAACCCATCTTGTATCTATGCTGGAATTTTGGCTGGCTTGAACGTGAGTTCATGCCTGGAAAACACTGTACTGAAGTAGCTCTCCTCTGTCTCTGGCCCTTACAGTCTGCCCACCTCCTTTTCTGAGATGACCCCTGAGTATCAAGGGGAGGGATTGTGGTAGAGATGTTCCATTTAGGGCTGAGCACTTTACAGTTGAATAGAATTCCATGGCTCTCCATCACATTTTTTTCTTTTCTTCTTCTTCTTCTTTTTTTAATCCATTCACCTTTTGATGGGCATCTAGGCAGGTTCCACCTCTTAGCCATTAATGCTGATTTTTAGAAAAACAAACACTTAGCCATGCAGTGATGGCACACACCTGCACATCTTTAATCCCACACTCCGAAGGCAGAGGCAAATGGATCTCTGAGTTCAAGGCCAGCCTGGTCTACAGAGCAAATTCCAGGGCAAAGAGGGAGACATAAAAGACCCTGTCTTCTCTTTCCGGCTCTCTCTCGGAGAGGCAGCTTCAGTCTCTCTCCTTTCTCTCTCTCTCTCTCTCTCTCTCTCTCTCTCTCTCTCCTCTCTCTTTCTGTGTCTCTCTGTCTCTCTCCTCTTCTCCCCTTTTCCCTTTCCCTCCATAACCCACCTAATAAACATCCAACTTAAAAAAAAAAGACCCTGTCTTGAAAAAAGAAAAGAAAAGAAAAAAAAAACAGAAAGAAAAACAAGCAAACAAATACTTAAGCCATTGCTTAAGACATCTGGTCTGATGTGCTTTTGTATCTGAAGTCTATGCCGTGTCAAAAAATGCACCCATCTTGATCTCGGCATTTTAAAAGTTAGAATTTTCTATCTTGTTGAAAATCCTTCCAAATTTAGAACCGCATTAGACTCTGGACCCGTTTGTTAAAAAGACAAATGTGACACCTAATTAGTATGCAAGAGCATGTTGGGAGAGATGCCAGCCCAGCAAATGAGTTCCAACAAAGACACTTTTGCACAGCTTATGGTGGAACAGAAAACCCAGGAACAGGGCTAAGCCTGGCCAGGGATGGATGTAAACCGAGTGAGCTGTGAGCAGCCAACCAGCAAGCAGCACTCCTAAAAGGCCTCTTCCTCAGTCCCTGCCTTCACTCCCCTCTCACTTCCCTCAACGATCAAGTGTGACAGGGATGTGTGAGCCAAAAGAACCCTTTCTTTTGGTTATAGCGTTTATCACAGCAACAGAAAGCAAACTTGGACAGTGTGTATTGAGTATGGGCACACGTAGAAGTCAGGGGATACCTTTTGGGAATCAGTCTGCTCTTTGACGTGTGTCCCTGGAGTTGAACTCAGTTCTCCAGGCTTGGCAAAAGGCACCGTTACTCATAGCCATCTTGCCAAGAATCTGTGACCTGAAGGGTTTGGAGCCCCTGCACAAACTGCTTTGCTAGTGGTTTGTAAACCAGCCTTTTCAGGTGCTGTCTCTTCAGCTTGCAGCGGTGCAACCTGTGCCTCTGTGGCCTTGTGATGCTGTGGCCTAGTGGCAGCCTGGGTCCTCACTATGTAAAGCACAGTCAAGGGTTTCTGCTTGCAGGTTCATTTCAAGTATCTTCCCCTTAGCTCTTCATGGTGCAAAGAAGTGGTCTCGTTAATTCTGTTTATAATAGCCTTGATTGTAACAGTCTCCGCATGTTGAGGCCAGTATCTTGTATTTGATTGCCACACAATCATCCTTTCTCCCCAAAGCATTTGACATTTGAAAATCACTCCTTAAATGATTCCTCTTGATTCTCTACCAATTTGGCTCCTAGGGCTTTACAAGAGGAAACATTTCCTGATGTGATGGTTGAATCACACTTTGTAAAAAGGAGTAATTCCTGCCCAGCATGATGCTCTGGCTGTATTGCATTGGGATTTTGCTGGGAACATGAGTCTTCTGAGTTTCATTCCAGGAAAGTGAATACACAGGCACTCTGATTTTGACTTCTTGGCTAAGCTCAGTGAGGTCGTAGCATCTCTTCCTTTTAGAGGGTGATGGAGCGAGGCGCGGCACACATACCTGAAACCTCAACACTCGCAAGGCTGAGGGAGAATGGCAAGGGTGAGGCTAGCGTGGACTATAAATAAGACCCTGTCTCAGAAGGAGAGGGAATGAGAACCGACTAATTCTTCACCTTCTTACCACATATTTTGACAGTCAGCAAGGGCCGCTTCTGCTTATTAAATCTCCGTGAACATGGTTCTCTGCCTCTGCTTTCCCATTTATAGACAGTTACCCCACTTGCCGCTCTGTAAATCTCAAGATTCTTCTTCTTTATTGGACTGGCCAACATTAATTAAAGTCTCTTAGACACATAAATAGAATTTCATTCTTTTGCAACTCCCAAGGTCATTTCTAACATAGATGCCTCAGCTTGCTATTATTCTGTGTTGTCTCCTCTTGCCCAGGGTCCCACACATCCTAAGGTGAGCACTTTAGCTTAGAGCTATCCATATCCCCAACCCTTTTATTTTTTAATTTTTACTTTTATATTTCAAAGCAGGATTTCACTAAGTTGTCAGGCTGACCTTGAACACACTCTAATCGAGGTAGGCCTTGAAGTCGTGGACCTCAAGTCTCAGGCTCTGCAGCAGGTGGGGCAGAAGAACCAGAGAAGCACTGAGCTCTGTGCAGTGCGGGCCCACTCAGCTGTTTCTGCCCAGGACAGAGGACGGAGGGGCTGACTCTGTCCTGCTACCTTCTCACAGATATTTCTGCCATAATTAATTTATTTTCATTGGTGGTTTGCTTACATTTATATCTGTGAGGGTGTCAGATCTTGGAGTGACAGACAGTTGTGAGCTGTCATGTGGGTGTTGGGGATTGAACCTGGGTCCTCCGGAAGAGAGGTCAGTGCTCTTAACCCTGAGCCAGCTCTCTAGCCCCGAGCTGGTGTTTGTAAAAGAGCTTTTGTTTTCTGGCTCTGCTTATCTCTTCCTTGTCCTCACGGCCACTTTGGTTCAGTTTTGGAGCTTGTGAGTAGCAGCTGCCTGATGGAGGAGGTGGCTCTGGCTACAGCTGGCGTCTATTTTTGCCCTGAGCTGCCTTCTAGCTCCTGACCTCTGCAAGGCTTCTTTAATAATTAGTTAGTTTTGAAAGACCAAGGAGCTTTCAGATGGCCTGTGTAGGCGACTCAGAAGAAAACAGAAAGGATTGACTCCCCCAACTATGAATATGTAAGTAAATAAAGTGAATATAAAAAAACTAAGCATTTAACTAAGGGCTGGAGACTTGGCTCAGAGGTTAAGAACACGGGCTGCTCTTCCAGAGGTCCTGAGTTCAATTCCCAGCAACCACATGGCTCACAACTATCCATAATGAGATCTGGTGCCTCTTCTGGTGTGTATATGTTAACAGAACATTGTATGTGTAATGAATAAATAAATCAAAAAAAACTAAGCATTTAACTAAATATCTATAAGCTAACATTTACACTGACATTATTAAATCAATAAATGTTAGTATATACTATGCTGGGAATCTGTAGCTCAGTGGTAACTTATCTAACATGTGTAAGACCGTGCTAGGACCACAAGAAAGCTAGTATTTATAAAAATAGTGATTATATTTGGAGACAGATAGTGGCACATTATATTATTCCTTTTCAAAAGATTGACAACTACTCATCGTGCATGCTGAGAAACTCTGACTACAAATTAAAAGGCTTGCTTGTAACTAAACCATTTTAGAGGCAAAAGTATTTTAAAAGGCAGGCTTGCCTGATAAGTGTCTTTTTAAAAATAATTTATTTTTATTATTTTATGTACTTCGGTGTTTTGCCTGCATGTATGTCCATGTGTGAGGATGTCAGATCCTGGAATTACAGACAGTTGTGAGCTGACATGTGGGAGCTGGGATTCAAACCTGGGTCCTCTGGAAGAGCAGCCAGTGCTCTTTAACCAGTGAACCATTTCTCCAGCCTCATGGCAAATGTTGTTACCCAATAAGCTATCTTACCAGCCCATAGAGGCAAAAAAATATTTTAAAAAATTAAATTTTTTTTTACAGCAGCATGGATGCATGATAATAAAATTAGATCCCTCTGTCCCCAAATGTTGCAAATCTATTCATGTAGCTTTTCTTTAATACCTTTCAATGAAGGTTTATAATTTTCATCTTAAAGGACTGGATTTGTTTCTAAGAAATTTTTCTTGCTTTTTAAAAGGAATTTGTCAAAGTTTGGGTTTCTATTGCTGTGAAGAGACACCGTGACCACGGCGCCTCCTATAAAGGAAAGTGTTTATCTAAGAAGGTGGCTTACAATTTCAGAGGTTCAATCCATTATCACCATGGTGGGGTGCATGGCAGCAGGCAGACATGGCACTGGCTACATCTTGACCAGAAGGTAATAGGAAGTGGACTCAGTGTCACATTGAGCGAAGCTCGAGCAAAAGAGACCTCAAAGCCTGCCACCACAGTGACACACTTCTGCCAACAAGGCCACACCTCCTCCAACAAGGCCACACCTCCTCCAACAAGGCCACACCCCCTCCAACAAGGCCACACCTACTCCAACAAGGCCACACCTACTCCAACAAGGCCACACCTCTCAATTGTGACATTCCCTTTGGGGGCTGTTTTCTTTCTCACCACCCCAGAATTTTTAAGTGTATTTTTACTTCATTAAGTGTGTGTGCAGTATGTGTGTTTGTTTGTGTGCACTAGGGCAAGTGCCTAC
This sequence comes from Ondatra zibethicus, assembly GCA_004026605.1. Classification (NCBI taxonomy): domain Eukaryota; kingdom Metazoa; phylum Chordata; class Mammalia; order Rodentia; family Cricetidae; genus Ondatra; species Ondatra zibethicus. Next base: position 28,767 of record PVIU01002840.1, read on the forward strand.
GGAGGTCAGCCGTCGACTGGTGTCCTCCTTCATCTCTCTGTTATTTCTGTTATTAGTGTTATTTCTTTTGAGATTTGCTTATGTGCATGAGTTTTTTGCAGGTATGTGTGGCTGTGCACCACATACGTGTCAGATGCCTTCAGGGATCAGAGGAGGGCTTTGGATTCCCTGGGACAGGAGCTATAGACAGCTGTGAGCCACCATGTGAGTTCTGGGAATTGAATCCAGGGACCCTACAAGAGCGACAAGTGCTCTTACCCACTGAGCCATCTTGTTAGCCCCATGATTTTTAATTTTCTAATTGCTTGTTGCTAATGTATAGAAGGAAAATTGACTTTAGCATATTGACACAGTACCAAGGAGCTAAATGGAACATTTATTATTTCTAAAAATTTACTTGTCCATTCTGTATGGTAATATGAGTATCATCTACAAGTATTAAAAGCTTTAAACATCTTTTCCAATTCCCATACATTTTAATATTTTTTTATTTTGTTTTTTGAGACAGGGTTTCTCCGTGTAGCTCTGGCTGTCCTGGAACTCACTCTGTAGACCAGGGTGGCCTCGAACTCACAGAGATCTGCCTGCCTCTGCCTCCCAAGTTCTGGGATTCAAGTCACGTGCCACCACTGCCAGGCTAATATTTGTAGTTTTGGGAAAGGGTCTTCCTATATAGTCCAGGCTGACCTCAGTCTCTCAGTTCTTCTGCCTCAGCTTCCTGAATGCTGTCGACGCAGCTGTGTGCCTTCACGTGCAGGCAGCTTCCTTTTTTGTTTGTTTGTTTTTGTTTTGAGACAGGTTTCCCCAGCAGACCAGGTTGACCTTGAACTCACAGAGATCTGCCTGTCTCTGCTGAGATTAATGGCGTGCACCACCACGACCAGCTTCCTATGCATTTTTTACTCTTACCTTGTTTTTTTGTAACAATTTTACTCCTCATCGTGATTATTAGTGCGTATGTATGGTGTGTGTGTGTGTACATATGCCAGGGTGAGTGTGCAGAGTGTGCGTGGTGTGTGTGTGAATATGTGCCATGTGCTTCCCACTACCTGCTACTTCCATTCCTATGTCAACTGCTCTCCTGCTAGACTGATTGATTGATTGATTGATTTTTGCCACTTTGGCTCCCCTGATTACTTGGTGCTGGAAGTCATCCGAGCATTCTGTGTGTCTGCATTTGCGCTCATTACTCCCGCTGTGCACTACCCTTCAGGCTCATGTTTCCGTCACTGAAGAACAATCCCTGCAAGTGGAGATTCCCAGGAAAGACTCATTCACGTTTTCAGTCAATATCGACTGAGAACGCCAGTGTTTTAGGCACCGTACGAAGGGCTAATGAATTGCAGTGAGCAAACAAATGCTGTAGCTCTGTGGTTCACGTGTCACAGCAGCCAAAGACATACAGCTACGAAGTACACACACATGCACCACGGAGAGTAAGGGAAAACAAACTGGGAAGGAAAGAGTGGGCCGGTGGAGGATGCCTGCCTGGAAGGCATCTCTCATGAGGACAGGGTACTGAAGGTGGGGAGGGAGAAACTGTATGGAGGACTGGAGGACCACACAGGGGGAGGGGAGATGGACACAGAAGGTGGGAGCACGGAGAGGAATGGAGGTGGGTGGGTAGGGAGAGGTAAGAGTAGGGATGGGTCATCATCGCAGAAAATCTCCGCTCAGTCTTTTCCAGATTTTAGAAAGGCATGGAACCTACCTTCCTTTCTTCCTTCCTCCCTCCCTCCCTCCTTCTCCTCCTCCTCCTCCTCCTTTTAATTTTATTCAGGTGTGAATGTATGCCATATGTATACAGGTGCTTTTGGAAGCCAGAAGAAGGCATCAGATCCCTTGGAGCTGGAGTTACAGGCATTTGTAAACTGCCTGATGTGGGTGCTGGGAATTGAATTCAGGTCCTCTGGAAGAGCAATAAATGTTCTTAACCACCGAGCCATCTCTCCAGGCCCCTAGAACCTGGATGTTTTGTCTGCACACAAAGCTCCACTTTTGAGGACAGATCTATGAGCCAAACTCTTAAGAGCAATGTTCAGAATCGGAATCCCAGTGTAGTCCCCCCACCCCCAAGGGGAATGGCAGCCAGAGAGCAACTAAATGAGCATGAATCAGGTCAGAGGGGTCTCTGATATCAGTGCAACACTTAATGAAACCTGATCCATCCATTTCACAAGAGGGATTAGATGCCAGTGGGCCCAAGAAACTAGAGAAAGGCAATGGCTCAGATACAATTACATCAGGTAATGTTTGCCGCAATCAAGTTCAGTGATTCTTGCACTTGATATGTGTCTAGTTAATAGCCTTTGGGAGTCTTAAAATTGTTTTATGTGTTTTTTTTATTCCAGATCTGAAAACATAAAAGCAGGATTATAATATAATGAACTCCCTCATGCCCCTCTCTCAGCTTCCGCACACAGCCAGTATGCCTCGGCCTGTGCCTCACTTACGTCTCCCACTTCCAGTATTATCTTAAAGTTCCAAGCCTTGTGATATCTTTGAAAGACGTTTCATCCAATCCTGTTTTGCTGGCTTGAACTTTACTCCTGTTCTCTGGCAACATTAGGTATTGCTGCTTGGGTCTTAATACGGCCTCTAGAGAGCAGTTTCAAGACAGTAACCACCATCATTTCTGTTTACTTTTAATCTTCTCAATTGCCTCGGAACACGACCATGAGCATTAGTGACTGGACTACATTGAAAGGCAGAGCTCCAAGGTGTTTTTGGGTCCTACCCAGGCAACTCCATGCAGATATGGGCTCTGTGAGACTGGAGTCCAAGTCCAAATGCCCTATATTTGACAAACCCTTATATAAAGTCATTGACTCCACTGAGGTTTGAGAGTTAACTCAGGAATGTTGTCAGTGGTTAATAAGATAAATAGGTGGTGGTTGTAGTGTTTAAACCATCACGGAGACCACTAGAAACCCAAGTGCATTTTCCCCAATGCTTTCCTCCCCCATTCCTTTTGCTGGATTTCATTTTTCCCTGATCTGAGGCTCTGAGTCTCAACTCTAATGTCCCATGGTGGCTGTGCCAAGGGAAAGTGCATGGTATTTGAAATAGTGATTGATTGCTGTCAGGTTTCTGACTGTATGCCACATGCTGTGGGTACTATAGGCATTACCTACCTAAGAATTCATGTACACACGTGTATACGTACACAAGTATATACACATACAAACATGTTCATACATGCACATAGGTTAAGTATTATAATTTTCATATGTAATGTTACATTTATAATATATAAATATATAGCCAAGATATTACAAATATCTTATAGCTCTTTTAGAAATCAATTTAGTTGTTAGGGGGTGGATGTTACTCCTTCTAGTATATATTCCACTCAAATGGCAAGTTGGAATACTGTTTTTTTTATTTGTTTTTTTGAGACAGGGTTTCTCTGTAGCTTTGGAGCCTGTCCTGGAACTTGCTCTGTAGACCAGGCTGTCCTTGAATTCACAGAGATCCACCTGCCTCTGCCTCCTGAATGCTGGGATTAAAGGAGTGCGCCACCGCTGCCCAGCTGGAATATTGTTTTGTTTTGTCTTGTTTTGTTTTTTGAGACAGGGTTTCTCTGTGTATTCCTGGCTGTCCTGGAACTCACTCTGTACACCAGCTTGTCCTCAAACTCAGAGATCTACCTGTTTCTGTCTCCCAAGTGTTGTGATTGAAGGCATGCATCACCACTGCCCGGTGCATAGTTTTTAAAAACTATTTTTTATGGGTTGGCAAGATGACTCAGCCAGTGAAAGAAAGCACTTGCTGCTGAGGTGTTGGCAACCTTGGTTTGATCCCTGGAATCCATACAATGGAGGGAGCTGACTTCCACAAGTTCTCCTCTGATGTTCATATTCATGCTCACACACACACACACACACACACACACACACACACACACACACACACACACAAAAAGACAGATGAAAAACATCACAGGTTAGGCTTGTGTGTGTGTGTGTGTGTGTCTGCACAAGTGGAGGTCAGGGGACAACTTTCAGGAGTCCATTCTCTCTTCCCACTGTGTGGGATGAACCCAGGTCAGCAGGCCACAGTAGCAGTGGGCACCTTTACTTGCTGAGCCTTCTGGTCATCCCTGATTTAATTTTTATTTCAAGCTTTTTGCTTTGTTTTGAGATGAGGTCTCACTGCAGAGCCCTGGTTGCTCCTGGAACTTGCTTAGTAGACTATGGTCGCTTTGAACTCATAGAGATCCTCCTGCCTCTGCCTCCTGGGTGCTGGTATTAATATGTTCTGACATACCTGGTTTATTTCCATCTGTGTAAAGGTGCCTGAGACTTCTCTATCTTAGAGAGGTGTTTTCTTTGCTGGAGTCTAGAATACTGGTTCTCAACTAGAGTGTTGTGATTTTTTAGACAAACCTCTATTTCCAAATATATCTACATTACAATTCCCATTGCTAGCAAAGTTACAGTTATGAGATAGCAACGACAATAATTTATGGATGGGGGTCACCACGACATGAGGAACTGCATTAAAGGGCCACAGCATTAGGAAGATTGAGAACCACTACTCTAGAAGGATTTAGGAAGCTGCCTAGTACCCATGACTTGATTTAATTCCTTGTGCTTGGTGTATGCGATGAAGGAGAGGACAACTTCCTCCGTGAACTAGAACTCTTCTTCCACAGCAGGGATGGCCCACAGACAACTTAGGGAGGCACAGGGGTACACTTGCTAGGACTAATGAACCCATATTTTGTATTTTGGCGGATAACTACATTCTAGTTAAAGATTTTAAAGTGCCACCACACATTACAAAAATTGCTTTTTTTTTTTTTTTTGGTTTTTTGAGACAGGGTTTCTCTGTAGCTTTGGAGTCTGTCCTAGAACTTGCTCTGTAGACCAGGCTGGTCTCAAACTCACAGAGATCCGCCTGCTTCTGCCTCCCGAGTGCTGGGATAAAAGGCATGCGTCACCACCGCCCGGCCAAAAATTGCTTTTTTAAAAAAATATAAACCAGCTTTGTTTGATCTAGTTTACTGTAGGCACCAAATGTACTGTTAATTAGCCCTCTTGAAATTTGAGCTTTTAAAACAATTAAAAAGCAATTAAAAGCTCAATCTGGTGATTAAAAAATTATCTCAGGTTGTTTTTGTTTGTGATTGTGTGTGTGTGTGTGCATGTGCGTGTGTGCACATGTGGTGCTGGGGATGGGACCCAGGGCCTCACACATACTGAGCACCTACCCTGCCACTCAGCTGTCTCCCAACCCGGCAGACTTCTTTCTCCTCTTCCTCCTCTTCTTCTCCTTAGAAAAGGCCTTCTGTATCCAGGGCTAGCCTTGAACTCACAGTGTAGCTCAGGATGACCTTGAATTCCTGATTTTCCAGCCTCTGCTTCCCAAGTGGCACTTGCCTGGCCTTTGCGTTTCTTCTGAAGACACACTAGAAGAACTAGGTCATTGTTTTATGTCTTCTTGCCAGAAACAATATGAGAATAAATCCTCGCCACAAGGGGGAGCTGAGCCACAGAGAAATTCGAGGATTGTTTTGGATTCAACCGCTGAGGGCGAAGGCTGTTCCAGCAAGAGTAGTCAGAAGGTGGGAGATGCTATCACTAACTCCATCCATGCTTTGGTCGCTCAGACCCCAACCATAGGGTTCGCCCTTCACTCACTTTCCAGTGACTTATTTTTGGTTCTGGAGATCAAACCCAGGACCTAACAGTTGATGAATGGGATGTGAGTGCCCTGTCCCCGAGCTGCATCCCCAGTCCGGCAGCTCAGCTTTGCTTTGATGGCTCTGGCCGTTCTGCCTGACCCATTTCCTACCACCGTGACCCTAAACTGGTGTCTTTCACATGCAGGCCGACACACTCAGGGCCTACAGCTCGAGTCACCTCCACAGAGTCGGAGGAAACCTCTGTCACGCTCACTGAAGGGTCAGGACTCAGGAAGCTCCTGCACCCCAGAACCCATAAGAAATGTTTATGCTATGCAGTCCTGGTCTGCTTCACCTGACTCAGCATCCTCCCTGCAGAAGACACACAAGCAAGGCTCTTGCCTTAATCTTCCCTTGATCTCTCCATCTCCTCGCTGATCTTGTACTTCTACGTGTGGCTCCACAAGATGCTGTCATTGACAAACTATCTCTTCCACGGCACTTGTGTCTGGTCTTCTGTCACTATATGCCTTACATTTGTGTGTGTGTGTGTGTGTGCGTGTGTGTGCATGTGTGTGCGTGTGTGCGTGCGTGTGTGTGCGCGTGTGTGTGTGAATTCTAAGCTTCCTGAGGCCAGAGGAACGTTTTAGGCATGCTCATTCTCTGCCTTATCCTCTGGACAGGGCCACTCACTAAGCCTGGAGCTGGGCTGGTGGCCAGCAAGCCCAAGATCCTCCTGTCTCCGCCCTGTCCCTGGCCCAGTACTGAGATCAACATCGAGGTGGAGGCCCCACCAACTTTCTGTGGGTACTTGCAGGGGATCTGAACTCGGGTCATCATGTTTGTCATCTGCTAAAGCCATCTCCCTGGCCTCAAATCTCCATTTTAAAAGCCTAACCCTACAGTTCAGAAACTGCTACTGTTAATCTTTAAGAGACACCCTGTATTCCCCCTCTCCTGAGCATTACTTCCTCTTTCTACCTGGACCTCCACCCTCACTCCAGTCTCGACACCACTGCCAGAGCAAAGGTGTTACATGTGGGAGGAAGGTTTTGGGACACGTGCAGCCATGGTTTCAAGAGTGTTTCTGATACAGGCATAGTAGCACGTACTTGCAATCCCAGAACCCAGAGGCAGGAGGATCGCACACACTCCAAGGTGACTCTGAGCAACATCATCAGACCCTGACTAAAAACAACAAAAGAGGAGGCTGGCAAGAGAGCTCAGTGGGCATAGGTGCTGGTTGCCACGCCCAATAGTCTATGTTAGATTCCTAAAATTGTCCTCTGACCCACGCACACACACCATTGCACAAATGTGTTCACCTCATCTCTATCTCCAGTAAATAAGTAAATGTAATTTAAAATACTTTCCCAACAAACAAACGAAACAAGACTGTTTTTGGAAACTGTGATAAACTCAGTTGAATGAAATTGGTTTTCAACGACAAACATTGTTTCTCTCCATCAGGTGGCTTTCTGGGCACCCTTTCGTCTGTGAAATAGCCTCTAGGTCTTTTGGAACACAAGTACCTGCTGCTCACTGGGCATCCGTGGTGTTTTGAAGGAAAATGACCCCAACACGGAGTGGTACTAATGGGAGGTGTGGCAGGCTTTGTGGAGGAAGTGTGTTACTCTTGGAGTGGGCTTTGAGGTCTCCTAGGCTCAAGCTTCCCCCAGTGAGAGAAGGACCACTTCCTGTTGCCTGCGAGTGAAGATGTGGGACTCTCAGCTCCTTCTCCAGCACCGTGTCTGCCTACATACCGCCATGTCCCACCATGATGATAATGGACTGAATCTCTGAAGTGTGAGCGAGCCACCACAATAAAAATGTTTCTTTTGCTGGGCAGCGGTGGCTTTAATCCCAGCACTTGGTAGGCAGAGGCAGGTGGAACTCTGTGAGTTCAAGGCCAGCCTGGTCTACAAGAGCTAGTTCCAGAACAAGTTCTAAGGCTACAGAGAAACCCTGTCTCAAAAAACCAAAAACAAACAAAAACCCCCCAAAAACAAAAAACAAAAATGTTTCTAAGAGTTGCTGTGGTCATGCTGTCTCTTCACAGCAATAGAAACCGTAACTCCCACCCCTGCTCATCCAACTCTGCTGCCAGCCCTAACTCCTGAGGTTCCTGCAAAATCCAGACACACTCATTTCAGGCTTGGGGTCTGGCTGTCTCTCCCCAGCCTGGGATGGTGACTCGTGGTTTGTGTTCACTCTTAGGGAGGAAGGGTTTCCCTGACTCCCCCTTACAAGACTCACCCCTCCCCCACACTCTGTACTCCTCCTTTGCTCACAGCTACCCACCTGTGCATGTTTGGTAATCTTCTGACTTGTTAGCGATGCTTCCCACGTGCTATGGACTCTGGGCCTGCTATATGTAAGGCTGAAGAGATGTCGGATGGACAAATAGAGAACATGGCTTTAGGTTCTGCCATCAATACTTAAGAGTGTGCCCTACACATACAAGAAGACACTGATCTCTGGGCACCTGTCAGCAAGGGGAGGGTCCTAGTTAGCTGCAGAGTCAAGGCTCTTCTAGAGAGGAAGAAAGGGGGAGCGATTGCTGCCTTTTTTTTTTAAACTACAATTTTATTATTGCTAGCAGGGGGTGTATGTGCCGTGGAATTCATGTGGAGGTCAGAGAACAACTTGCAGGAGTTAGATCTTTTCTTTCCACCATCTGGGTCCCAGGGATTGAATTCAGGCCATTACAGTTGGTGGCAAGCACCTTAACCCGCTGAACCATCTAAACCAGCCCTCAGAATAAGACTTTATTTTAAAGATTCATTTTACTTTTAATTATGTGTATAAGTGCACGTCCGTGTGAGATTATGTGCACACGTGTGCATGAGCCGGCAGAGGTCAGACAAGGCTGTCGTGATGATCCCTGAAGCTGGAGTTTGAGGCAGTCATGAATCACCTGACATGGGTGCTGGTGGCTCCAGTCCTCCAGCAGAGGTGTGTGGTGTTTTTGTTTTGCTTGTCTGTTTTTGGTTTTTCAAGACAGGGTTTCTCTGTGTAGCCCTGGCTGGCCTTGAACTCACAGAGATCTGCCTGCCTCTGCCTCCCAAGAGCTGGGATTAAAGGCCTGGGCTACCACCAGTGTGTGATCTTAAGGGAGCGAATACCACTGAGTTGTGTCTCCATCCCTGTGTTAGGATTGCTAAACAACTTACAATGTGAAGTTCCTTTAGTAATTTAAATACACAGGTAGGAACACCATGTGGGCACTGTTGCTGCTTTTTTTCCCTAGATAGCCAAAAATAAATAAATAAATAAAATAAAAAAGACAACAGAGGATTTTATATTTTGTTTAATACTTGCATTGTTTCTATAGCGCAATTATAGCAATCTTTAAGTTTACTTTTCATTACAAATATTTGTCAAGTTTTGTTTCAGAAACATTTTTCCTACTTTCTTGCACATGCGCCCAGACACACTACAAAAAAATTCATTCATAACACAGTAAGGGCAAACATTACTCATGTAAACATCTTCCATTAATTTCCCATAATTTAAAAAAATCATAGAATTATAGATATTGAATAAGGCTCATAGATTTAATTCAAATTCCACAAAAGACCAAAGATGGTTTTTTTTTTTTCTTTTTAAACTGTGATGTCGTTGACTTTTGGTTACAATCAAGGCCGAAAGCATAGCCCCTGGCTTACATTCCGTAAACACACCTCACAACCCAATAAATGCATTTTAGGATAGAGAGAACATAGAAAACCCAGGAGGAAAAACACTTGAAGAAGGGAGCTAAAAATCATGGACATAACTTCATAACTTTCTTATGCAACTATAGGCATGACATACATATTTCCTGTAGTGTCAAGATAAGTATAGTAACCAAGGAGATAGCGGAGGATGCACTGGCTCAGTGTTCATATTGCTAGTGTACACAGTGAAAATTTGTCGGATTATTATTTCATTATATCCAGGACCAAAGATAGGTTGGGGAACGCACTCGAGTGGCATATGATTGTAAAGGATTTTTTAAAAATTTTGTTTTGTTTTCCTTTCCTGTAACTCAAGCGTCAGAAGAATTGGGAGGTATGTCTTAGGTACGTGAATGGTCTTCATAGTAAAATGACATTTAACAACTGCGTGCAAAGTCACAGACAGGAGTCAAGGGTTTCCATTATCCGCAGAAGTCTCCCTCTCTGGTGAAGTTGGGTGCTTGGATGCATAGTCTTCCAGAGCTGAGACAGGATATGGACTGTGCTGAGAATCCCCCCACCCACCCCACCCCCACCCCCACCCCCGCCAGCGGCTGCCCTCCCTCTCAGGACAGAGGGAGGTCAGAAGGCAAAAAGCATAGGTAAGTCTGTGAAGTCCCACCCCGGGGTCTGGACCCCAACTCCACTGAGGGTAACCTCCCTGACATTGTGACTAGGCAGTTAGGGGTGGCAAGTGAAGATGGCCGGGAAACCCACGGCCAAGTCTGGTTTCTGATTCTGCTGCCCTGCAAAGAAATTGTGCTCCGATAACTGCACCGATGTCTCTAATGCCTTGATTCTCTCGCAGGCTCCTGAGAGGCCTGCAGGGAATCACTAAAAGGTAAACACACCTCCATTAGCACCGAACTTACCACCAGAAAGCGGCTGAGGCACTGGGGAAGCCTACCTCGCATCAGACACCACCCCGCCAGGAGGTGGGTGCCAGTCAGAGGGCTTTGTAGGCTTTTGATTTCTAAAAATGAAAATTGATCTGCATTATATCTCGATAGACTCATAATTCTCACCAAAAATTTTGTCATGTTTTAAATAGCACTGGAATAATTCAACTTCATTTAAATATATTCATTCTACCATGAAAATATTTCATACAAACATCTATTTACATACAAACACATTGAAATTTGTGAAAAGGGTTCCCACCCCTGCAGCTGTATGGCTTGAAATAGTTTCATTGCTTTGAATATGTATGCACACGTTTGGCAAATAAAACTTTTAAAATTTAGTATTTTTGAAAACAACCCCCCCAAAACACCCCAAAAACAAAACAAAAAAATCCCAACACCCCCCCCCCAAACAAAACAAAACAAAAAACCCTCCAAAAACAAAAGCAAAACTAAGCAAAGCCAAAAGACCCCTGACACCAAGGCTTAAAATTTCTGAAGGGAAAAAAAAATCCAAGGTGTGTTTTGGAGGAATCTATCAAGGTACCTCAAGTACCCTTACATTGAATATATTTTTGTGAACCTTTGATCTGCAGCAAATAAACATTACAACTATCCGTCTTGCAACATAGTTTTGCTTGTTTGTCTAAAACAAAAGATGTCTGGATTCTAAATCGCTACTCTGAAGACAGAACTTGAGGTGGCTGTTGGAGAACAAACAAAACCCAGAGCTTTTGACCTTCTCAGAAGATTTTAAGTGCGTTTTGCAGTGAGAAATTTAGATTTTTTAAAAAAATTCTATTAAGTGAAGATTAATAATAGTGCCACATACTGTCTCACAAGACAAACTTTTAATTCAGTGTTCATAATTGACCCCCCCCACCAGTCCTAGGGATGTAATCCAGGGCCTCTGGTTGCTAGGCAATCGTTGGACCACTGAGCTACATCCCTGGATCAATGCAATTTTGTCACAGTTAAATGTTGTAAATGATTACATGGCCTTGTCAGTTAGCACACACACACGCACACACGTGTGCGTGTGTGCGTGTGTGTGTGTCTGTGTGTATGAGGGGGATTTGGTGATAAGGAAATAGTTTTTCAAGTGTGCTGAACCCCAAAGGGTAATGAATCTGAACTCTAGTCCCAGTCAGGTTCAAAGAGGTCTTGACAAAAAATTTCCTTCTTAGTTGCTAGGGGAGATCTGGGATTAAGCAGGTTAAAGTAAGAATAGGTACTAAGAAACTCAAGTCTTCTCTGCACTTTGCCTTTTTAGCCTCATGTCCTAAATTCAATCCTTACATTTGCTTATTAGTTCAAACGAATGCCCCCACTAGGGGGCATGCTCTGTAGATTAGTTCCTATTCCTAAATCTAACACAGGTAATAATAGTTCATCATAGAAAAGGTGCTAACAATGGATTAAGTCATGCGGGGTTGGACCGAGACAGCTCTGGATGAATGCCCTGACGACCATGGCGACCATGGCGACCATGGCGTCAGACGAGTGTACAGGCCCCGGCTCTTTGGAAGACAGCAATCCTGTCTGTCTGTGATTTTGCTCCTGATGGAAGACCAGATTTGCCTGCTTCCTGTTTCCTTCTACAGTAGACACGAAGTAGAAGGTGTTTTCTGAGGCTTTTCCACTTTGGTTCAAAAGAGGAAGAAACCCCAAACTGCACTGGCGGTTAATTCTCTCTACAAACAACTCCTACCCTCCACAAATACTTCTCTGCCTCTACACCCTGCCGTTGCGACCTGCAACAGAGCTGCATATCTCGGGGAGGGCGCAAACAGTGACTAGAATGGGTCCCACTCGGAGAAAGACACACAGACAGTGAAGCAAGACGGGAGAGGAACGCTAGACAGAAAGAGGAAGAGCAATCAGCTGGGCTGACGTTCTGCACAGACACCAAGGCTTCTCACGTAGCAGAGAAAGAACTGACAGGAAGCGTAGCATATAGGGAGAAGGAAGGCAGAGAGGCTCAGGGGCGGGAATTGCTTCCTGGGATCTGTCTAAGGGTCACGTACACAGCACTGGGCTTGAAGCCCAGACTGTCTTCCTCCAGCATGGAATGTGAAATGTAGATTAGCTAGCTCACCGGCCACAGTTCTTCAATCCATATATATATATATATATATATTTTTTTAAAAGATGACTTATTTTTGGTGTGTGGGTGCATGCACGCCACACTGTGTGTAGTAGAGAATGGCTTTCAGGAGCTGGTTCTCTCCTGCTATGGAGATCCTAGGGATGAAACTCAGGTCATAGGCTTGGCAACAAGCACCTTTAGTTGCTAAACTATTTCGCTGGTCTTCAAAGCCCCAAAATTGTTCTCGAGTTCCACTTGAATGAGATCGCTGGAGTAGCCCTTTAGGATAGGAGTTGAGCCTCCACTGAGGCTGAGGCTGGGTTCCACCTCCAGGTGTGAAAACCTGTGGGCACACCATCCGAGCTGGGAGCTGCCCTCTCCTCCTCTGCCTCACCTCTCCACCTCGTCCAACAACCCGACTGATGCAGCTGAAGAAAAGCCATCTTTCTCCAAGGCAGCCAACTGCCTTTGGGCCCGTTTACACAAAAGCACCTCTCAGAATTCAAACCCAGAGGCCCCCATCCTTCGGTCACCGTTTACTGAGTGGTCTCTTTCTACAGAATAGAAGCGACCCTATCCTGGTGACGTGTAGTCTAAAAAACGATTCGGTTGCCTTGCAGGAGACCTCCTCAGAAGTCCCAAGGATGTTTCTCCTGAGGGAACTATCTTTTTAAGCTTTTCAAACAGGGCTGAGGCCAGCTGTCCTGGAAAACACCACCGCCTGGTGCAGAGCCTGAAGCTGGGTGTGTCAGGAAGCTTGTAAAAGAGCCCAGGGTGCGGCTATCACAGCTGAGGACTGCGTCCATTCTGGGGCTGTTTGAAGGGCAAACTGTGTGCTGCCCCAGATGGAACACTTGCGAAAGCTGTTCTTAAGAGCAATGTGCAACTGACAAAAAAGAAAAAAAGAGCAAACGTCCCTTGACCTGTCTCCTCCCTCCATCTCTGCCCATTCCCAGCAAGCATCTCTATCCATTCTGAGCTCCCTCAAACCCTAACCCAACTCAGGCCACAGGTAGCACTGTTGACAGCTGCAGGCCTCAGTAACGGTTGTTCCCAGGCTTTCTTGTGATGGAGCGACACCTTGGGGGAGATGTCCCCCAAACTCAGCATTCATTCAGAGCCATCCAGGTAAGTTACAGATCTAATGTGCTAACCTAAAACAATGGTTTTTTTCTCGGTGTTTCTGCAGTTGTGATTACATATGGCTTGTGAGGTGGCAATATACTATTAGTAGAGACTGCACAGGCGTGAACTCTTGGCTTGCAGAGCCTGGAAGCAGTTAAGTGCTCTGAGATCACGGTGGGGAGAAAGCTTTAGCTACAGTAGATCTGATTTGCACCTAGCCATCAGCACGTCTGTCTCCCTGACACTGGTGTCAAAGAGCGTTCTGTAGTCTGTGTTGGGATGCATGTTGGCTGTTGTAGTTTGAATTCAGTGAGCTGGTGTCACAAGCCAGATTGAGCTAGGTTATGTACAATGAATGTGTACCCGAGGAGAAAAAATTGCCAGCACTACTGAATATACTGCAAAACTATCACGATGACTACTTAGAAACACTAATTTTCCTCTCTTCTTCCTGAAAGCGTATCTTACAACTCCTTCGTAACTTAATGCAAACAAAGCAAATTCGTTTCTTCTCACATCTGAAAGCAAAGGTATCTTTGTTTACATGCGAGAATAATAAGTCTATAATAACAGTCTGGCCCTATGAGCCAGGACTTTATATCAGGACATAAGAATGAGATGCTAGAGAAAGAACCAGAGGGACCTGTACACTGCTGTGAAGGCAGAACCCACTGGGAAGCTCTCTCGTAAAGGATAGCTAAGATAGGGAGTGAGGCTAACGAAAAGGCTCAAAAGACTGGGCTTCAGTTCACTAGAAGAGTAACAACAAAAACAAAGCCATTCTATTGCAAGATACAGATCAAAGGTTAAAAGGCAAATGACCCTACGTTTATAGAAAGATGTAATCGCTTCCTGCCCCACAGATGGCAACATGCAAGGGTGACCGAACACCGTTTGCAATGGCCATAGAAAAAACATCATGGAAAAAAAAAACCCATCGACGAAAAATGACTGAAGAATCCTATTTCCCTTTTTCAGCTGAATCATTTGGTATCTCTGAACGTGGTCCAGATTTAGACTTCAACCATCAAAGAACATCATGCTGTCTACAGTCGACAGTACCTCTCAGTAGGGCGTTGCTGCAAGGCTAGCTAATTTTAAATCTGGTATGAGTAATAGTCAAACCTAGTTAGTATGCGAGAAAGTCGTTGCTAACGCAGGGTGAGAGGATGTGATGTCACAGCATGAACAGTCCCTGGTTGTCCCGTTGTCAGATAAATGTAGTGCATAGATCCAAGTTTCTACTCCAGGTCTCCGGACCCCAGGGCCAGGTCTTTCACTTTTGCTGGGTGGCCTGGAAGGCCTTCAGCTCCACCTGGTACCACTCGGGGGCTTCGGGCCCACTCTTCCCTGGAGGGCTGTGGTCATAGCCATAGGCAACGGTTAGCTCTTCCTCAGCCTCCACAGCTCGCAGGGTGCGGATGCACTTGATAGGCCCGAAACGGGGGTGGACAAACCTAAACATCAAGATGGGAAAGGTCATTCCTGAGCCAAAATGCAGGACAGCTTGTCCATGTGCACTGGCTGGGCATCACTCCTGGGTTCTCAGAACTCCTGTGTGGGCATAGCTCCAGCAGCTGCAGCTCCAGCAGGAACTTGTGAGACAAGGGGGTATCTCAGCTCCAGATCTGCTGGGTTAGAACACTCAAGGCAGGCTGGGGAGAGAGCGCAGTTGGCAGAGTGTTGACCTAGTATGCGTGGAGTCCTGGGCTCTCTCCTCATTATTTCATAAACCAGGCATGGTGGTGCATGCCTGTAGTTCTAGCACTTAGGAGAGGGAGCAGGACAATCAGAAACACAAGGCTATCCTTGGCTTTATAATGAGTTCGATTCCAACCTGAGATATACCACATCCTGTCTTAAAAAGAAAACCCCAAATCCCAACACCTCAGACAGTACACTGGCCTTGTCTTTTTATTTTTTTATTGTATTCATGTGTGTGTGTGTGTGTGTGTGTGTGTGTGTATGACATGCCATCACAGTACATGTCGGGTGGTCAGAGGACTTGTAGAAGTTGGTCCTTTCCTTCAACCATATGGACCCTGGGGATCCGACTCAGGTCTTCAGGCTTGGTGACACAAACCTTTACCTGTCGAGACATTTAGAGTCCCTTGATGAACATTAAGACAGAGGACACATCAAATGGGAAGAAGCCAGCCTTAAATCAGATTGGCCTCTGTGGCCTGATGGAGCTGAGTGTTTGGCTGTCTCCTCTGTGGAGAAAGGTGTATGTCTGAGGTGTTTCTAGAGCACTGGGATAAAACCAAGGACCAAGCGCTCTCCCTGGGCTTATAGTCCCAGCCTTGTGTATATGGTTCAAATAACTTTTATGAGGTATAAAAATCAACAACTCCTAGTTGACACCAAAGAGGCCTCTCTGCGTCTTCATGAAAGGGGTCAGGAGACTGGCTGTAAGTTCTGGTTCTGTATGTATCACCGTGCTCCATCATGTCCCTGTTTTCTTGAATGTCACTTTCCTGATCTGTAAAATCCCAACAATACTAGCGAGACTTGCCCTAGATGGTCTCTGTGGTGAGAAAATGGAGTCACATGTAGCAAGCCCCTTACACAGCGCCTGGTACAAAATGAGACTCTACTATTAGTTACTATGCATGTGAACATGTCCACGTGTGAATATGTGTATAGGAGTGTGAGCATGTATGCATGTGAATTATGTGGATGAGCCCGTATAAACCGTGTGTGGACATTCATATGAGTACATGCGTGCATATTCATGTATATGTGAGCATGTGTGCACAAAGCATTCAGATTGAGCTCCTTCACAAAGATGTCCAGACCATGGATTCAGGAATTCTTTATGATTGTGGCTTTTGGCTCAGGACATAGCTAGTGGGAGAGTACTTGCTTGGCACATACAAAGCCCTGGCTTATGATCACAATTCTGTACACATGTATGTATGTATGTATGTATGTATGTATGTATGTATGTATGTATGTTTATATGTTTGTATCTATCTATCTGTCTACTGTCTATCTATAAATAGGTATGGTAGTTAGTTTGAATGAAAATGGCCCCCATAGGCTCACAGGGAGTGGCCTTGTTGGAGGAAGTGCATCGCTGGGGGCAGCCCAGGCCTGGTGTCTCTCCTCCCGCTGCCTGTGGATCTGGATGTAGAACTCTCTGCTGCCTCTCCAGCACCACGTCTGCTTGCATGCTGCCATGCTTCCTGCCCGGGTGACGATGGACTCACCCTCTGAACAATAAACCAGCCCCAATTAAACGTTTTCCACTGTAAGAGTTGCCATGGTCATGGTGTCTCTCATAGCAATAAAAACCCTAAGACAAAAGTGTATTACTGTGTAGCACTGGCTTGCCTAGGTAGACCAGGCTAGCTTTGAATTCAGAAAGCTCCACCTGCCTCTGCCTCCTGAGCGCTAAGATTAAAGACCTGAGCTACCATGCCAATGAAGTTGACACGCTTCATTATAATTTGTATCATATGACTTTGGTATGAAAATTAAATAATGTTCCTGACATGGAGCTTTATGGATTCCTAGAAGATCCACTGGGGGTGGGGGAGGGGAATCTAATATTGAATTTTTGGGCCCAAAGCTTCTTTTCCAATGTTCTTGTGGCTTTATTCTCCTGTTTATTGTCATTGCCATCTTTTTATTTTGATGTGTTTTTCGTTATTATTTTAATTGTATTTTTTGTTTTTTTCCTAGACAGTGTTTCTTTGTGTAGCCTTGGCTGTCCTTGAACTGATTTTGTAGACCAGGCTGGCCTCAAACTCGTGGTTCGCCTGCCTCTGTCTTCCAGTGCTGGGATTGGGAAACTCAGTCTTCCCCCGACTTAGACTTTGAGGAGCTGGGGTCATAGGTGGGCATCACCACACACAGAGTATCCATGCGTTTGAATAGGTAGAATATAAAGAAAGGCTTGGTCTCAGGTGTTAAGGCTTGGCCAGGGCACTGGGTACACACTGCCCTGGGTCACTCTGCCTCCAGATTCGAGACCTAACTGACTGGGGGACTGGATGAGGTAAAACATGCAAAGCATCCAGAGTAGGACTCGGGTGTACGGGCAGAGTGTGAGCTCCTAGGCTCAATCTCTAACATGAAGAAAGAAGGAAGTAGGGGAGAAAGAGAGAGAGGGACCCAGAATGAATGTTCAGAGGCTATGCCTATAGAAGTAGCAATGAATCCAAACCTCTGGGTGCAATAGTTCTGGACCTTAGTTGACACATTACTGTATTTACAGGTAGCGAAGTACTTGTGTGATTGCCCACTGGGCATTGTGTGCCGGATGTCATTGAAAAGAGCATAGAGAAGTGCTGTTTCACTGATATTAATGCATGCATTAATGCCAGTGACTTGAGGAAACACACAAACGCCAGGAATTGGAATCTGAAGTTCACATTTGGTTATTATTCAAGGAGTCATTACCCCATATAGCTGAGTTTTGGCCATGTTGGGCTTGCAAAACAAATAGCAACAACACAATAAAGAAAACAGCTGGGTACTGGAGGCACATGCCTTTAATTCCAGCACCCAGGAGGCAGAATCTATGAGTTCAAGGCCAGCCTGGTCTACAAAGTGAGTTCCAGGACAGCCAAGGCTACACAGAGAAACCCTGTTTTGACGATCCCCACCCCAAGCAAGCAAGCAAGCAAGCAAGCAAGCAAGCAAGCAAGCAAGCAAGCAAGCAAGCAAGCAAGCAAGCAAGCAAGCAAACAAACAAAAAACCTACTGCCACCACCACCACCAAAGACAACAAACTGAAAAACCAAAAATAAAACCTGCTGAGCAGAGACTGATTTTGCACAAACAGAAACTTCTCTTGTTTCCAGTTCTCTATTGCATTTGGGGAAAAAAGCTGTCGCTGTAGTGAAATCACAGACAGGCTTGGTTCAAATGAGGGGTCTGAGTGGCATTTAGGATGGTTAGTTGCTGTGGTTTTAAGCAGTCATTGTTAGGCTGGCACAGCTGGGAATGAGCTTCAGCCAAATTCACACTAGCCGTGGAGGCCCCGCAGCTAATAACAGCGTCCGTTTCATTCCACATGACCCGTGTCCTTTGCCATTTCAGCCAGCCATCTAGAAGCAGCTGGAGCACCAATACTCCTAGTCACCCGACCCCGGCTAGTCACTGCCGGGGTGATTTCCATGGCATCTCAAGGATGAGTCTCAGGAACAGCCAGCTCCAGACCCTGGCAAGGTCTCACAGACGAAACGTTCGGAGTGTGGTCTCGCACAGCAGAGGGCGGCAGCTACAGCGCCAAGCAGGGAAGGGTACGAGCTATGGCTGAGCTGCACTGCCGTTCCCATTATCTCTGTGCGCATGTGTATGCGGGTTATGTCTGTACCCGTGTGCACACACTGTGTGTGTGTGTGTATCTTTGTGTGTCTGCGTGTGTGTGTGTGAAAGCCAAAATACAGTTTCGGGTGTGGTCCTCAAACACCATCCACCTTGTTTTGGGTACTAGGTTACTGGGTTTCTCATTGGCATGGAGCTCCCCGATTAGGCTGGCTGGTCAGTGAGCCCAGGGAATCACCCTGCCTCTCTCCTCAGTGCTCGGATTATGAGTGCCCTCCCCCACCCTCAGCTTTTGATATAGGTGTTGAGTGGGGACCAAACTCGAGTCTCCATGCAGCCCTTGGGTGATTTAACTGCTCCTTCCCTCCCTGGCCCTGCAATTCGATCTTTAAATGAGGAAAAAAGAATCTAAGGGCAAATAAGGACACAATAAAGCGGTCACCATATCTCTACGAGAGCCCTTCTTTTGAAATCGCGTTTTTCATCTCACAGCTAGAAAGCAGGGCCGTTTAGATCCTGAGCCTTAAACCACAAGGCTGAGGCTCATAGCAAAGGTCCCACCTTTCCCATGACCTCTGTGGTCCTGGGTCCCCAGGGGCATGGAACCATCGAGGCACTAGCATCCCACTTACATGTCATAGATGCAGTTTGGCGTGAAGGAGTGATTCGCCTTGTGTCCCAAGGAGGCACAGTACTTGGATACGTGGTTATAGGGCTCGGGCACATCAATGACTGTTTCCTCGTCAAGGGAGAGAGTGTTCCCATTTAGGGCCCAGTCCCTGCTGTCCACCTGCAAGACACAGGGAAGCGGTGCCGGAGGGGGCCTTTCTCACAAGAGCTCAGAGCATCGCAGAGGCACTAACTCATTTATCCTAACGCTTCATGGTTTGAGCACTGCAGACGTGAGAGCTGGCCAAGACATCTTCCCACACAAGGATGGAGCAACCAGACAGCTCAGCTTACTGTTTATTGTATTTCCCTCGTTTTATATAGAAGAAAAGGCTTTTGACTCTTTCCAAAGTCACACGAAAATATCAGATAAACTTGAACTCAAAATAAACGAAGAAGAGGCTGTTGAGATGGCTTAGTGGGTTCAGACACTGACTACTGAGACTGACTGCCCAAGTGTTCCGTTCACAGAACCCACATGGCCAGAGGAGAGAAACTTCTCCTGGAAGTTGTTCTCTTGAACGATAGCACATGATCCTCCAAATAAATAAGCTTCTTTTTTTTCTTTTTGTTTTTTTTCTTTATCCCTGAGACAGGGTTTCTTTATGTAGCCCTGGCTGTTCTGGAAGTCATTCTGTAGACCAGGCTAGCCTTAAACTTAGAGATCCACCTGTCTCAGCCTCCCAAGTGCTGAGATTAAAGGCGTGCGCCACCACTGCCTTTATGTATTTTTTTAATGTATGTACACAGCCCTTAATGTATTTTAAAAATATCTATAAAAAGGCCCACCCCTCTGCTCCAGTGGAGGAATCAGGGTAAGCAGGAGACAATTTCCAAGCCAGTGTGTTTTCCTACCTATCCAGGACTCATCATTGTCTATAGCACAGTCACTTGGCTCCTTCAGGTTGGATACTGGGAGGCAAGCAGAATAGCCTAATGGCCCTTATAAAAAGGACCACGTTTTCATAGAACTTGTAAATCCAGCAGGCATGTCCAACCTTCTGTCACTGCGACACAAATGCCATCCACAATTCATGTTTGTGAGCCAAACAATCGAGTTTCAGTTTCTCTTAAGTTTTAAGTAAACTTGCAACTTTATGTAAATTCAACAGCCTTGTCTTCATTTATTTTTACAAGTTATCCCTGGCCCCATGTAGCCTGTGGATCACAGGATGGACACCTCTCCTAGAGAAACCAACGCTTCCTCCTATACATTACATTTATATGTGACATTCAGTCAATAAACCAGGCATCTGCCACAGGCAGCAGGATCGATAACGAGGAAGGTCCCCTTGGATTTCATAATTCCCCACCTATCATGTAACCATATAGCACTGATGGGCTGTGTGGAGTGTTGGTGGCTTTAAGTTGCTGTTAGGTGGCTAGCAGGATCTGAACGTCACTGGGTGTGAGGGGGCATGAGTCATCACAGCAGAGATGCCAGCCTTGCTTGACCTCTGCATCTCACTGCATTTGTGACCTTGGGCAAACAGTTTCATCTCCATAGGTTTCCATTTTCTCATCTATGAAATGTTTGAGGGACGAAGCATGAGTTTAATATTTAAAAGTCCAGAATGCTTCCAAATTCAAAACTTTTTGAGGCTGATATACAATTGGAAGAAGCCACACATAACCTCATGACAGGTCACAGACAAAATGCAGACACAATAAAAATATATAAAAAATATATAACTGCCTCCTGGCTCTGTACACAGGAGACACTAAATTTCATATTTTGACCAGAGTCCCATCCCTAAAATAATTATAAAGATGCAAATATTTAAAAGCCCCGGATTCCTAACATTCTGGTCCCAAGCACTTCAGATAAGGGGTGCTCCACCCATAATACACCCTTACCCCAAAGTCACCCTTCCCTGATGACTGTCTTGGAC
The DNA here is from genome assembly GCA_004026605.1 of Ondatra zibethicus. Lineage (NCBI taxonomy): Eukaryota > Metazoa > Chordata > Mammalia > Rodentia > Cricetidae > Ondatra > Ondatra zibethicus. The sequence continues at coordinate 50,069 of PVIU01002840.1, forward strand.
CTTCTGGAGGGCTGGTGAAGTATGGCCACCTGTGTGGATGCCATCTGCTCCACCTGAGTCTATTTCATTGTCTTTTGCCTGCCCAGTTGCTTTGAATGTGTGACTATAGTGGAACATTTTGTAGAACGCTCTCTTATTATACCCAGGAATAAGTGACAAAGTGGAGACCCGAATGTAAGATGACAGTCACACGCCTGAGCCCCGTGCACGCATTAGCGACCGTGACAGGGCTCAAGGATTGTGCTGGAGGCTGCAGACTAAACAGACCCTGAAGAGTCAGCTATAAGGTGAATAAACTTAAGCAGGGCCATCTACAGAGTTCTAAAATAGAACAAAGACTGGGTCTTAAAGGCAAGAGGTGGTGTGTGTGTCATAAATATGTGTGGGGAGGCCAGAGGACATCAGTGTCCTTCCCCAGGGATTCTCCATGTTTGTTCTTTTGTTCTCCCTCCCTCCCTTCTTTCTCTTCCTTCCTATCCTTTTTTAAAAAAAGATTTATTTATTTACTTATTTATTATGTATACAGTGTTCAGTCTGCACACCAGAAGAGGGCACCAGATGTCAGTATAGATGGTTGTGAGCCACTGTGTGGTGCTGGGGATTGAACTCAGGACCTCAGCTTTCTTAACCTCCGAGGCATCTCTCTGGCCCCATCATTCTGCTTCCTATGATATAGTTGTGGACCATGATAGTGAATTTATTTAAGCCCTTTAATCAATTAGGTTGATGTTCACATCTTCCCACTTACCTCTTGGTGTGTAGTTCGGACTCCATTATAAAAAGACATAACAGTATTGGGTCCCACTGCTACCTTGGAAAACAGTCCTTCTCCGGCACTGGAGATGAGAGAGTCAGCAACATAAACCCTAAACAAACAAACAAACAACAAATAAAATCGTGAGGTTTTCAGTGTGATGTGTCACTCTTGATATCAGTCACTGAAACTCCATTGTGGTTATCCATATAAATACGAGTACCACATTAGTGTAGGAGGTCCTTCTGACTATGTGTTGCTTTCATTGGTTGAATAAAGAAACTGCCTTGGCCTTTTGATAGGGCAGAACTTAGATAGGCGGGGAAGACAGAACAGGATGCTGGGAAGAAGGGCAGTGTGGCAGACGCCATGAAGCTCCTGCCTGAGACGGACACTGGTTAGACTCATGCAGGTAAGCCACAGTCAAGTGGCGATACACATTGATGGAGATGGGTTAAACGAATATGTAAGGGTTGGCCAATAAGAGGCTAGAACCAATGGGCCAGGCAGTGTTTAAATGAATACAGTTTCTGTGTGGTTATTTTGGGGGTTAAGCTAGCTGGGCCACGCCTGCTTGCCTCTTACAACACCATATGAATCCCAAATGACAGTTTCCAATTATTCAACAAAGAAGGAGACAGGGTGAGAAATTAAACCACACTATGTTAGTAGCAGTAATGGAAGAAATAACTTTCATCTCTTTAGGAGCTGTATTCAAAATGAACTCCACCCACCTCCTTTAGATGGGGTATCTGCCTCAGACTTGCTTTGGAGCCAATGACAAGCAGGCTTCTTCATCTATTCCCCTCCCCCCCACACACAACAAGACAGGGTTTCTCTGTGTAGCCCTGGCTGTTCTGGAACTCTATATAGACCAGGCTGACCTCAAACTCACAGCATCTGCCTCCTGCCTCTGTCTCCCGAGTGTTGGGATTAAAGGTGTGAGCCACCGGCCCTGGTGACAACTACTTAGTAATAACTAGGGATTCTAATCCTCCTGCTTCCCTCCTAAGTGCCCAAGTTTATGTGGTGTTGGAGATTAAACCCAGGGCTAAGAACACTAAGCATACATTCTACCGACTGAGCTACACCCCAGGCCTCAAATGATGTCTTTTCCAGGGCTGGGAAGATGGGGGCTCTTCCACAGGATTTGGGTTTGATTCCCAGCACCCACATGGCATCTCACAACCATTTGTAACATCAGTTCCAGGGATGTTATAGCTGGATCTCATGGGGACAGGCCCTCAATGGCAGTTCCTTTGTTTCTGATGACTCTAGATTGTGTCAAGATGACACACAAACCAGTCAGCACAGAACTTGATAGACCTTTCTGAAAAAGAAACTAATGTTTATAGCTAATGACAAGAGAACATTTCCCAAAGTCTACTAACACTGTGCTCAAATTTCTCAAAGCCAGAAGACAGAGGAAGTCTATTATTTAGTTAAATGCCATGATGGATTGCTTATACAAAAAGTGACAATGAGCTATATCCAACAAGCATTTCCCAACAAAGGGGTTAGAGGTCAGCTAACTCCAGGTCAAATCTGACAGTTCATTTTTGTTGATAAAGTTTTATTGAGATATAGTTGCCTTCCCCAGTTTAAGACGGTGTCTGGCTGCTGTAGTGCTCAGAGGCAGAGCTGAGTCTGTGCAATAGACAACATGGGGCCTGCAAGCTTCCACATTGTTACTTGGTGTTCTTCCACAGAAAACGGCTCCTAAACACTGCTTTATAAGAGAAACACTCTTGGCTGGGGAACGGAGGGAGTAAGAGCTTATGTCCCACCAACAAATCTTTCATTTCCCCATCTCTCCATGTGCTGCGATGGATGGCCCTGTTAGGAGGTAGGCGTCTGTAATTTTGACTTATTTCATGGACTGGAAATCTGAATTATTGGTTCCAGTTCTGCTCCTTTCCTGTGACAGAATGATACATGTCACCCTTTTTCCAGGTGACCTCACAACGTGGCACTTCGTTTGGTGCAGGTGGGGCATGCATCCCCATCCTGCTGACTTTGCTAGCAGAGTGTGGAGGACGGCCCCTGCTGCCGGGTGTCAGGTGTTAAGAGACACAGTGAGTTTCGCCAGTCTCTTTCGGTTTCCATGGTCTCCCAGGGAAGAATATGTCCTGGGGCTGTTGTTCCTTTAGTCAGAGTCTTGGAATGAAGAGATGTGAAACAGACCTGAACCCAACTTGAATCCTGGAGCCCAGCCTAGTCCGGCTGAGCCTGGTGAAGCCCAAGCAAAAAATGGTTGAACCTAAGCCAACCCACAGAACCATGAGTATAATACAAAACGCCGACCTCTGTAAACAGATAAGCGGTTTGAGAGTATTGTTCTGCAGGATCTCACAACAGACTAGACTGTTAGATGGATACAGTTGGTCCTGGTGTTTTGGGGTGAACACAGAAGCCAGTCTACTACCATTGGCTCTGGGCCAGAATCTCTTGTCCAAAAAAAAAGAACATTTTCTCCCTATCTGTGGCACTGTGGGCTCAGCGCTGTCACTTATACCAGGAAGAGGCTTGTTTCTCTGACTGGAGCAGAAAGTAAACAAGAGGTAAGTCACACCCCCAAGGGCTGTCCTTACTCAGCAGACCAGCCTAGAGTAAGCCACGCCCCTGGGGCTGTCCTTACTTCCTCAGCTGAACGAGAATAAAGAGAATTTTGGGTATTGAGAATCCACAGTAGAGGGCAGCCTTCCTCATAGGTTAGGTATGGAATGGACAGACCTGACATGGAGGGATGCTTTTACGCTTGCTATTACTGCCTTTGCTTCTATCCTGTCCTCCTTATGAATAAAGAAGTTGCTTTATGTTCCAAGGGTCGTACCGGAGGTGTAGGCTAGGCTTGAAAGAGCGTGGATTGCTCCCCTAGAGGACTGCATCATCAAGAACCCCGAGAGGGCCTGGAAAATGGCTCGCTGGGCAAAAAACGCCTGCTTCCAAGCCTGACGCAAGGTTGCACCTTTCCAGAGGGTGGAAGGAAAGAACTGATTTCTCAAGTTGTTCTCTGGTTTCTATGTGTATGCTTCTCCAATCCCCCAGAGTCCCCAGAAAGGGTGTGACCGTCTGACTCAACACTTTACTGAGAGAGTTCATTCTAGAACGAGACATGAACCTGCTTGATAGCGTAGAGCCCTTCTGTGAACAGCCTCTATATAAGAATATAATTAGTCTTCCTCAGAACGCACACATAGTTACTTGGAAGTGTGCCAAGGAAAAGTGCTCATTATGGAGGGGCTTGGCTTGAGGAGGAGCCCAGCCTGAGCAGAGAGCCACAGAAGCTTAAGGGTGTCCACCATCAGGACCTAAACAGCACAATGAAAGCCACAAGGAAAGAGTTACCTCTCGGACTCATAAGGGTCTGGAAGGAGAGCATCACTGGAGATGCAGGAGGAAGTCGATTTATCAAAGTGGTACACGGAACCTGAAAGGCAAACCAGCACGTCAGTTCAGGTGCAGAGCTCGGGAGGACACGCAGAGGTGGCTCCCCAGGGACAGATGAACCAAACAATCACAGGTGCCACTCTGGCTGTGCCAGCTAGAGTGGCTAAATAGGCATTTGTCAGGTTTACTCTTTGATGATGTTCTCAAATCCTGCCCTCTTTTTCTTTATCGTTGGCGAGGTAGGATCTTACCAAGTTGCCCGGCCTGGCTTTGTGCTTGAGATTCCCTTGCCTCAAGCTTCTGAGGCTGGGATTACAGGCCCACATTTATCAGGCCTTGCTACTTAAGTGTTCATGTATAGCCACCAGATTTAATTCTTAAGATTCCTGTTTGTTGATTTTTCCTTTATTCAAATTTCTTAAAAGTCTGCTTGTGTACTTTCAACTTTAAGCAAAACACGTTGTGGCAGAATTTTCAGATATCTCCGGTCAGAGTAAACTGGATATTGGTTTTTAAATTTCTTTGAGGATTTCTTCATCCCAGACAGCAGAGCCCAGCGGTTGGCTCCTTCGCTGAGAGTAAACTCAGCCTCACAGAATTATGGAGAACAAAGTTGCTCTCTGTGCTGCCTTAAGAGTCCCTTGGCTTCCATCTTGACGGCGCAGAACCTGATCGGTAATCAGTCCTGAAGTTAGGGTATGCAACTATCCTAGAATTACTGTTGGCTTTCTAGTGACCTTGGTGGGTCCTCATAGGGCACAAGGGTTCTCTGAGTGCTCGTGAACAAGGAAACAAGATTTGGAAACAGAAAGTGAACTCTTGCAAGGTCAATCATTTTTACCACCAGCATCACTAACAATCCATCAATTGACTCTTCAGTAGTCACCATGGTTACCAGACCCCCTTTCTGTTTTTAAAAATACAGGAGAAATCTAAACAAATGCCTCACACTTAAGTTAGAAAATGGTCCAAATAAGCCAGTGACTGCCTAGGAAATAGACCATTTAAGTATTTCAAAAGGAGAAAATTCAGCGGAGAAACTTGGTCATATAGGTGACAGAAGAGTCGCAAAGCCAAGCAGGGAGCCAGGAGGAATCTAGAAGTGGCAAGAGCAGGAAGCCTCTGGCCTACTAAGCTGGGGATGGGAGTGCAGGTGGTGGCGTGTTCTTCCTGGGCTCCATATTGTTTCTGTGGCCAGCAGCCTCTCCAGGGCTTAAACAAACTTGGAAGTCAGATAAACAGAAGCCCGGGGAAAGGAACAGCTGCCCGTACCAGAAGCAGACAGAGGAATACAGGGATAGTGTGATGGCTTCTCTTGGTTGTTATCTTGACTACATCTGGAATTAACTAAAACCCAAGTTGCCTAGGTGCAGTTGTGAGGGATTCCTTTCTTTCTCTCTCTCTTCCTTCCTTTCTTCCTTATTTCCTTCCTTCCTTCCTTCCTTCCTTCCTTCCTTCCTTCCTTCCTTCCTTCCTTTCTTTCTTTTTTCTTTCTTCCTTTCTTTTTGGAGTCAGGATTTTTCTGTGTGTAGCTTTGGCTGTCCTGGAACTCATCCTGTAGATCAGGCCTCGAGCTCACAGAGAGCACAGAGAACAGCAAGGGTTTTAGTTTAGATTTATTTTTTTAATAAAAGAACTTCATTTTGGGATAAATGAGTTAATTTATACACGTGTGGATGTGTATCTGTGTGTTGGTATGAAAGCCAGTGATATTGTGAGTGAGGATTACCTTGAGGGTTTTGTCCCTAGGTTCCATTCATCTTGGTTATTTATTTATTTTTATTTTATTTTGAGACAGGGTTTCTCTGTGTAGCCCTGGCTATCCTGGATCTCTCTCTCTCTCTCTGTGTATAGGTTAGGCTGGCCTCAAACTCAGAGAGCTGCCTGCCCCTGCCTCTCAAGTGGTATTAAAGGCGTGCGCCACCACAGCTCGGCCACATTGATATTTTGGGACAGGGTCTCTCAGCCGGGAGCTGGCCACCAAGCTCCAGGGATCTGTCTGCCTGCACCTCTCCAGTGCCATGTGGCTTTTGTGCATGGGTTCTAGAGATTAAACTCTGGTCTTTAAGCTGAGGTGGTAAGCATTTTATCGACTGAGCTATCTCTCCAGGAATAACTGTAAGTACACAGGAAAGTACAAAGAAAGAAAGACTGTTCCCACTGTTTCTTCTAACGTTAACTTTTAAAAAGAGTTTTACATTTACTTAGTGTGTGTGTGTATTTGTACACGTGCGGTACAAACTGCACCTGTTATGCATGCATGCTCTCTCTCTCTTTCTGATGGATGTGTGAGGTCAGAGCACAGCTTTCAGGAGTTGACTCTCTTCATTTGCTGGGTGGGTCCCTGAGACTAAACTCCAGATCATCAACCTTTGAAGCAAACTCCTACAGCCACAGAGGAATCTCTGGCTTAATCAGCTATACAGTTTATCCAGATTTTGAAGTCTTTAATATTTGATTTGATTCTTTAATAACATAAAAACCGTGGCTCTGTGTTTTAGAGACAGTCATTTGAAGCTGGTTGAACTGCCTGTCACTTTTTAGTCCTGCACCTTCTTAGAGTCACCTACAGATGCCTTCTCGTGGTATTTCTCAACATGTCCCTCTGAAGTACATGATGTGCTTTCTCTGTCACGCGTGCTGGACTTTCTCATGTGACTTGCAACGTAAGTGGGGGAAAGTTCCAGGGTGAGGTTTTGGGAGGCATCTCTTGTATCTGTTTGCTCTGATACATCTGTGATCCACTGTGAGAAAACACTGCCTAAAGTGGTCTCGATGCCTTCAGACTAGGCCCCAGCGTAAGACACAGCCCAGCCTAGACCAGCCGAACTTGGAGACATAGCAGGCGTGTGGCTGCTGTCATAAACAGGGTGGACTGAGGAGCCTGTTTTTTGTTTTTGTGTGTGTGTGTCAAAAACTGGCTGACACTCATTAAAGTGAGCTCCCCGGAGAAGAAAAGAAACTTCTTTGTAGGGCAATGGTGGCGCGCGCCTTTAATCCCAACATTCGGGAGGCAAGGCAGGTGGGTCTCTGTGAGTCCAAGGCCAGTCTGATCAACACAGTGAGTTCCAGGACAGCCTGGGCTACACAAAACCAAATCAAACAAAACAAAAACCCAAACAATCACCCTCACCCCCACCAACTTCTTCACCCTGCCACCCCCTGGACAACTTACTTCCAGATGTCACTTCAAAGTGTGGCCTCCCTTCTTCGGTGGCCGTGAGGGTGGCCAGTTTTCCTTCGATCATCTCTCCATCAATAAACTTTCCGTAGAGCGCCGTCCTCTGATCAGGGTAGACATAGGCTATCTTCTCTCCAGTCATCTCCCCATCTTCATTGACTTCCCCGACCAGGCTGCCTCCATCCTGGCGGGAGAAAACGAAGCCCAGAGGTGTTATACAAAGTGTCCGTCTGTAGGGTGTGAGTTCAGGAAGTTTCTTTTCTGCACCCCCCCCCCCTTAAGAACACCGCCACTGACAATAACAGTGTAAGAATCTAGAGGTTTTGACAAGGGTCACAGCTCTTCATGCCTCTGCAGATAGCCCCTCGGCCACCTGTAGATACACTTCTGGAATGTTCTATGCTCAGGGACAGGCATGCCTCATTTAGAGTAGGAGACTGAAGTGTACTCTAGCTTGGTGCATTATCTAAGAAACAAACACATTACACATTACATTACATTACTACAAACATTTAAGGGAAATATAATTAAGCACATACCTGTAATATATTAAGGGAAATATATTACACCGTAACTATATTATAAATATATATTACAGCACACACCTGTACTCTCAGCACTATAGAGGCAGAGGCAAGCAGATCTCTGTGAGTTTTAGGTCATCCTGATCACCAGGAAAGCCAGGACACATAAAGAGACACTGTCTCAAAACAAACAAACAAACAAACAAACAAACAAACTTCAGTTAAAATGTACTTTTCTTCTCTTTGTGCAGCACTGGGGTGGACCCAGAGCCCAGGACCTTGTAGGACTGGACATGCTAAACACTCTACCTCTGAGCTAAATCCTTATGCCTTTAAACATACTTAAGAATTAGTTTGGTCTACTCGAGTAAAAATAGAATTGTCTGTATTTTCTAAGGGCTAAACAAAAGACCTCGTCTCTTCCACATCAGTTCTTTCTTCTGTTCTTCATCTGTGACTTCCCAACCTCCTTCCAGGAGAAGGGCCAGCTTTGGTTCATCCCACAGGACTAATGCCAGAGTAATTCTTTGTCCTGGTAAGCGCCAGGGTCACAGCAGGTAACCAACTATATATATGGTGCATGTATGGAGGTCAGAGAACAACTTGCAGAGAAGTCAGCTCTCTCCTTCTACCACATGAATGCCAGGGGACCCATCATGTTGCCAGGCTTTAGTGGCAGAACCCACAAAGCCACCTCGCAGACACTTTTTTAGTTGAACTAGGCTACTGCAGCATTAGTGTTAATTTCATTTAGGATGCAAGAGATGGGTCCCTCTCACGGAAATCTTGACTGCATAACTCATCCATCTACGTCCTTTGTAGGCTTGCTAAACAATTTGATAGCATGGCACCTCGGATAGCTTGGCTAATGTCCTCAGCTCAAGTATCTGGGAATGGCTGCTTGATGCAGGTTGACCCTCAGTGCTGCTTACTGAGACAGGAATAAGCGGCGTGACATATATGATTTGCTCACCATGGTCTAGTCATTCTTTGGTGGGGGAGAAATGATCAATTAAAGTAAATTTCAGAACTTTTGAAGAAAAACACACAGTGTCATTTTTCACAGGCAGAAAGCACAGTAGGGTGACATTTGTTGCTTGTCGTCCTTCTGAAGTTAATTCTTACTAACGTGGTGTAAATACGGATGACCTCTCTGTGCCATCTGCCTTTGGGGTGCTGCTGAGCCTCAGCGTGTTAGAGCACCTGTGCCTCTTATATGCCATAGCTAACAGAAGCCCATATTACTGCTTATTTGAAGCAAAAGTCTGTGTTTAGGGCCTCGCCTTTTCCCTCAAAAGTTAAATTTATTTCTTTGGACTGACAAAATAGAAATTCTTTGGTTTTCAAAAGGAGTTATGAGTCTTTTAAATTGAAAAAAAAGATGCATTGAAAGTTAAAAATCAAAACAAAACAAAAGGGCTTACTTAGTGGGACTGCAGGTGACGTCTCTCGGTAGAGAGCTCAGCTAGCACGCACCGCGCCCTGGGTTTGGATCTCAGCAGTGCACAATGTGGACTTGGTGGTGGCACCTGTAAACCTAGCACTTAGGAGGCAGAGGCGGGGGGATCAGAGGTTCAGGGTCATCCTCAGGTACACAGAGAATCTGAGGCCAGCCTGGGCTACAGAAGACTGTCTCAAAAACCAAAACATCCACAGCGAAACTTTTATATCTCTAGTTGTTAGAGCGACCCTAAGTACGCTAGGGAGAATGATTCTGTTTTCCCTTCTCTTGTTCTCGCCACGTTACAAATACTGCCCAGCTACTCTATCCAAGAGTATCCGGTGGAGGCCACAGCCTGGGTCTGCTCACTGGCACCCCTGTCAGAAGGAGTAATCATTGCGATTCTCTGTTGGGTGGGGATTAACAAGATAAAGGCTGCTTGGAGTGTTCAGTCTCACTTTTCACTTACCCTCCCCTGGGTCCTAGGCACTGCCCTGTCATCAGATACCACACTTGAAGCAGGTGCCATCGAAGCTAGTTATTTCCCAGTGCTTCCTTCCCACGCCAGAATCTTCTCTTGGTATTTAATAAGACCACAGGTAAAATGTTGCTATAAGCGGCTGATGGGTCGTCCATGCTCTAGTGACTGGCCCCCACCCGTGTGCCTGCAGCAGTACTAATTGTACTCAGGGGACTATAAAAAAAATGAAAAAAGAACATAAAGGTGGGAACTGACATGTTGGGGACGTCTGGAGGGATTGGGAAGCGGAGTTGGAGGTGCATATGATGGAAACATGTTTATGAAATTGTCAGGAACACAAAAGATCCTCTAAAAATGTTATTGTACGTTTAGGTTTCAAAATTTGGCTCCACTCAGTGAGATGAAGGCAGGAAATGGTCCCGGTGTACCTTCGATCTCATCACAGGACTTCAGTTGATCCTCGTCAGAAGTGAAATGACAGGGAGTGGGAGTCGCTGGGAATTCCTGTTTCGTCTCTTTCCCATCTCCTGCCTACACAGGGCTCCCCTCGTTCTTCCGACAAGTCTCTCTCAAATGCCAGCAGCTCCCCAGCATCGTGGAGCTCCGCCTGGCCACGCAGGAAGCCCACTCTCAGTGTGTAGAACTGTAGGTACCTTGGCACCTGTCTGCTTCTACCTAGACAGTCCCCTAAATGATGCCTGATGAATCAGAGCCAATCAAGCAGAGGCCTAAATGTTTGTGCAAGTCTTAGACAGAGATCAACCACATTCTTCCCTTAGAGCACAGTTTCTTTTAAAAATTCTTTGTGTGTGTGTGTATGGTGTGTGTGTGTGTGTGTGTGTGTCTGTCTGTCTCTCTCTTTCTCTCTCTCTCTCTGTGTGTGTGTGTGTGTGTGTGTGTGTGTGTGAGAGAGAGAGAGAGAGAGAGAGAGAGGTGTTGGATCTCTAGAGCCCCCGCTGTGGATGCTGAGACCCAAAACCCCAGTCCTCATGTTAAAACAGCAGCAGCTCCTAACTGTGAAGCCATTTCCCCAGCCTCAAGCCCCAAGGCTCACACCCTTCTGTCTCAGGCTCCCCCAGCAGCTGGTACCACAGGTGCATAAACAGTGTCAAGTTTAAGGGATTAAAAACAATTGACTGGCTGGGCACCATTGCGTGTGCCTTTCATCATAGCGCTAGGAAGGCAGGGGCCAGGCTGGTCTACACATTGAGCTGCAGGACAGCCAGAACTGCGTAGAAAAACCCTGTCTCAAAAAATGAAACAACAACAACAATTGGATATCCTGCTCTCTCTGCCTTATTCCCTTGAGGCAGGGTCTCACTGAACTTGGAGATGTGACAGCCCCGGAGATCCTCAGTGAGGGCATAAGAGACCAAGCCAGGCTTTTTACTTGGTTTCTGAGGATTTGAACGCAGGTCCTCACACTCATAGCAAGTGCTCTTATCTGACGAGCCATCTTTTCTGTCACTTAAATAGTTTCTAAAGAATAATAATGTGGCTCTTCCCGTCTCTCTTCTGAAGAGAGGGCTGCTGCCTCTCTCTCTCCACACTTCTCTCTCTTTCCCCCTTCCCTCTCCCTCTTCCCTTCCATAACCCACTAAATAAACTCTATATCCTCCCGCCCCGAAGAAGAATGTAGGGCTGGAGATGACTCAGCAGTTAAAAGCATTGGCTGCTCTTCCAGAGGACCTGAGTTCGAGTCCCAGCACCCACAGGGTGGCTCACAACCATCTAGGGATCTGATGCCCTCTTCTGGCATTAAGTCATACATGCAGATAGAGCACTCAAATAGGTAAAATAAGTAAATGAATCTTAAAAAAATAAAGTAAAAGTATAAACACTGTATATGCTGTTTTACATAGCCCTGGAACCTATGTAAAGGTGGAAAAAGAGAACGGATTCTACAAATTGCCCTCAGATGGCTACCATACATATGCATGACACATGCATCCCCACACGTCATGAACACACAAACAACACATAAATAAATGTAATAACGTGTAAGTGCATTCACCGAGGACCACTTTTCTTGGTTTACATGTAATAATGTGCTTTTTGTGGGACAAAGTTTTACTATGTAGCCCAGGCAGACCTCAAACTCTGTCTGTCATTGAGGCTGACCTTGAACTTCTGATCCTCTTGCTTCCATTCCTAAATGCTGGGATTCTAGGCAAGCACGACTCTGTCTGGCTTGCTCTTACTAATAACTCAGAGTAAGCAGAAAGGTATTTTCAGTTAAGCTCTGGGCGTGATAAAATAGTAAACAAAGTATATCTTACGGTCTATTTTTCAAAACATGGTTTTCAAACTCATCAACAACAGATGGGATATTTGAAATGCAAACAAAAGTTATTAATTCCAAATCAAAGGCTTTGCCATGTCTATTTGCTGTAGTTCACTCAAAATCAGCACAGTTTCCAAACACTTAAAGGCAAGTTAAGTTAAATCATCTTAATGTAAGCAGTACAGTCCATGACGCATCTTCATAGTGAGAGGTTTGTAAAAACCAAGCTGCAGTGGTGTAGAGACTCCAAAAAGGATTCAGTCTCACGTATAAAATTAAACAACAAATGGGTGAGATGGCAAATGCCTTTAATATCAATGCTTGGAGGCAGAGGCAGGTGGATCTCTATGAGTTTGAGGACAACCTGGCCTACAGAGTGTATCTGAGGCCAGCCAGATTATACAGTAAAAGCCTGTCTCTCCCCCTATATGAATTTCTTTTTCCTTCTCCCTGCCCCCTTTTTTGACACAAGGTCTCGCTACATACTCCTGGCTGTCCTGGATCTCACTATGTTCTGGGACTAAAGGCATGTCACCACACCCAGCCATCCCTCGTATGTATTTCAATGATGAAATAACCCCACCACTTCTTTCTACATGCCAAAGGAATTAAAAGCAACTTTTTTTTTTTTTACTTTAAAAATGGTACAATAAAACTAGTTTGTTCCAGTGCTGAGTAAATACTCAGGACTACTCAGTATGACTCAGAAGAATAATTAATAGCAACCTCAAGCCTAGTCATCTAAGTCATAGCAGGCAGGTGGGCCTCAGACACTCTCGTCAATAGCGGCTGATCTGTGACTTCACAGAGGGATACATTTTACTGTTTATCACGAGGAGTCAAAACATTGTCTTAAAACGAACAGGAGCCAGCTTACCGGGTAATGGATCCAACACACTCCATGTCGAATGTTGTCTTTGTATTGTCCCTTGAAGATGAGCCTCCCGTCCGTGTCATACTCCTGGGCTGGTCCATTCAGCTCACCATCCACATATGTGCCTTGGAGAACACCTCCATCCTCATAGGTGTATACACCCTGGCCCTGGAGGGCGTCATCCATGTAATATCCCTCCAGGGTACTGGGAGGCAAGGGAGAACAGAAACAGTCAGATTACACAGCACTACAGCTCTCTCTCTCTCTTTCTAGCATACATGTGGTGGGTAGAGGGTATCTCGTGGTTGTTGTTTCTTCTTTCCACTGTGTGGGTTACAGGGATCAAACCCAGGTTGTGAGGCTTGAAGGTAGGCACCTTTACCCACTGAGCCATCTTAAAATAAAGAATCAGGTCCAAGGGTCTACATGCCCAGCTCTGTTTTCATGCTTTCATGTATCCAGGACAACATCTGGAATGCCCATAGATGGATGGCTTGGGAAAAGGCAGAAGTGACTAATAGCTGGTGACTTCGGCTTGTTGGTAGAGCATTTACCTAGCATGCCCAAGGCCCCGGGCTTGAGCAAGCCTTGACCCATAATCTCCTGATTCCTGTAAATCTTTTTTTTCCTTTGCTAAAGGAAAGAGAGAAGAAAAAAGCCCCATATTGAGCTGAGAACAAGTCTCAGCTACCCATGTCTCCATGGCCAGGGAGATGCCCAGCTTACACTGGGCACTAGCATTTCCACTGTTATACTACGTAACAGTGAGGAATTTGTTTCTCGTTGCAGTTCTTAGATGGCTTGCATAGGAACTCTTCAATCACACAAGTGTGGTGTAGCTTGTGCAAATGGCCATCTTACTTTCAAGTCACTAATATTTTATTCTACAGTAGCAATGGTAACTGGCATCCAATCAACAGACTCTCCTTTGATCTCTTTGGAAGACTGACGCGGCCTTATTTTTGTGTTAGACGGTCATGTATCCCTCAATGACAGGGACAGGCTCTGAAAAATGTGTTAGAAGATTTTGTCACTGTATGAACACAAGTGTGCACACACAACTCTAGATGTTATAGCTGGTTCCATATTTAGGTTACACGCTAATCTTGCAGGGCTTTTGTGGTATATGCCGCTCATGGAGTTGTGTGTGTGGCACCCAACTGTACACATGTGCTCATGTGCACGATCATGGACATAAAGGATCAGTGGGGTAAAGGAGGGAGATTGCAGGCTCAACCCTGCTCACCCCGTTAGCAGCCTGATAAAGCCTGAGCCTCATGGCTGGACTAGAAGAAAGCTCACAGCACACTCAAAGTGATTCTAGCATCCTTCTACTGCTGTCCTCAGAAAACACATTTTCTGTCCAATATCCTTATGCAATGGAAGGAAGTTTACCAAAAATACCATTTGGAATAAATGGAAGGGCAGCTCAAACCATTTTTAAAATTTTAAATGTGAGCATTAACACTGCAGCTCAGAGGGTAAAGGCACTTGCTGCCAAACCTGAGGATCTGAGTTCGATTCCCTCGATACACGTCACGGAAGGAGGGGGCCAACAGAGGCAAGCTGTACTCTGATGTCCATACGCAGGCCTCCACCTCCCTACCCATAACATATGTACACACAATAAACAAATGTAATTTAAAGATCAAAAAGATAAATATTAGCTATTCAGAAACAAAGATGGTTTAACACCCGGCTTTTAGTCCCAGATTTCGCTAGTAAGCATTTTAAGGTATGCACTCTATGTTGTGAGCATTGTATGGGGCTCCAGCCAGCATGGTGCACAGGAGAAGCACGACCCAAGAGCACTGCTGAGCAAGCACACACTGCTCAAGAGGCTGTGCAGGATAGCACACAGTACGTACGGAGTAGGGAGGATAAGCACATCCCTTCACTGGAACACACATACACTGTGTACTGGCTTAAGTAGGCCAAGCACACATCATGTACTGAGCTAGGTAAGATAAGCACACATCATGTTCTGGGGCAGGTAGAGTGCAAAGCGAGGCACAGGGTTTGAGCAACCGGTTCCTGACTCTGTCTAGTGACATCTTGTCTTATGATTGAGAACGGTTTGTAATTATTAAACGAAATGCACAGCCTGAACTGTGACAGCGTCTCATTTCATTGTAATTACACTATTTGTGGTCTCCCAAGGAGATAAATAGTTCTCTTTCCCGTTTGTTTGCGTTATCAATGACAAATAGGCTTATTAAATTCATGAATGGAATAAAGTTTACTTTAACATAGCTTTTGCATAAATAAAACTCTAAATCAGTGAAGCTGAATCAATGAGATTCAACTGTCATTAGACTCACGCAATTAAAAAAGAGTCGGCTTGGAGAAGGAGTGCTAATCAATGGATGGGCTGCTGTGTGCTACGCAGGAAAGCAGTTCAGCCATCTCTTCATTTCCGGGAGGCATTGTCAGGTAAGGTACAAGATGGGACCAGATGGTGGTGGTGCCTTTAATCCCAGAACTTGGGAGGCGGAGGTGGAGGTGAAGCAGAGAGAGAAGCAAAGCGGCAAAGAGGCAGAGGCAGGCAGATCTCTGTGAGTCTGAGACCAGCTTGATCTACAGAGCGAGTTTTGGGACAGCCAAGGCTGTACAGAGAAACCCTGTTTTGAACTCCCAACCCTGGAAAAAAGACACAAGATGCTCAGTGAAGCCTGAATTTTAGACAGGCTATAAACTTCAGCGTGTGCATATCTCAAATATTGAATATAAGATATAAAAATAAAAGCATGCTTTGTTGTTGTTGTCTGAGGTTTTAATTTAACCAGTGTTCTAAATGTTTTCATTTGCTAGTCCTGCCAACCCATTTGACTTTAGATTGTCAGTAGCATTCAGAACGTTCCTGTGTATATTTGGGTGTTGTCCCAACAGAAATACCTGCCAATACCGCTCAGATTCATGATCAAATCTGAAAGTCACAGGTCTCTCAGACAAGTTAAAAACAACAACACGGGCTTGCAAATATTTTTGTGAGTGTAAGTTCATGCATGCCAGGGCTTGCACACAGAGGTAGGAGGGACAACCTTTGGGAGTCAGTTTTTCCTTCCACTGCTGAGCTCAGATCATCAGGCAGATGCTTCTACCACTGAGTCATCTTTCTGTTTGTTTGGTTTTGGTTTTCTCCCATACAGGGCTTCTTTGTATAGCCCTGACTGTCCTGAAACTCACCATATAGACCAGCCTGGCCTCCAGCTCACAGAGATCCGCCTGCCTGAGTTCTGGGGCTAAGGGATGAGTCTCTACACCCAGCTCCACTGAGTCATCTTGTTTTGATCTCAGTCCCAAGGGTGTCCAATGGTTTGTCCTCGCCTCTTGGCCTGTGAGCGTATTCTCGCTTCCCTCTCAAGAGAGACAGTCATTTTCCTCTTTGCACAGCTGGCTTACTGTGCACAGTGAGTGCAGTTTCTTGAGGCGGGATAGCAAAGGGCTCTACAGCTAGCTTAAATTCCAGACCCCTGAAAGCTACCTTTTCAGGGATGTAAGAAAAATGTTTCTCTTTCTGCAGTAATTTATGAATGACCCATTGAATGGAAGAAGGAAGGAATAGATACCTTTTATGTTAAAAATAAAAAGGAATGTGTTCATTGTAACAAACCAAACAAACTTAAGTATCACTAAGCTACAGAAAGTATAGAGTTTCACTATTCTTATCCAAAGTATTTGTTTGACCTTTTTATGTAAACATCACACATTCCCAATCTCCCTCCCCATAGTCTTTCTTTTCCTTGTTTCTCTCTCTTTTTCTCTCTCTCTCTTGTCACAGGGTCTCACTGTGTAGTCCAGACTAGCTTCAAGCTCAGGACCTCTCTGTTCTTCTTCCTCAGTGTTGGGTTACAAGCTTAGAACACTAAGCTCAGCTTTGTACTTTGCTGCTGTTTCGAGACAAGTTCTCATATATTCACTGAACTCACCATGTAGCTAAGGATGACTGTGAGCGCTTGATCCTCCTACCTCTACCTCCCAAGTGCTGGAATTGTAGACATAGGCCCCCACTAATGACACCTGCTATTCCAGTTTTTCTTTCTTTCTTTTTCTGTGTGTCAGAAGAGGGTGTCAGGTCTCTTGGACCTGGGGTTACAGGTGGTTGCGAGCCATCTAACGTGGGTGTTCTGGAAAAGCAGCAAGTGTTTAACTGTGAGGCCATTTCTCTAGATCCAGTTTTAATGTTCTTAATCCATGTTTCCTTTTAACCTGCTGACAGACTCCTCAGGATGATATTAAGAAATGACAACAATGGGCATTGGATGGTTTGGTGTTTCTGGCAACGGTATCTGAAGCAAATGACTGGAAAACTTAGGAGAAATGAAAACATCAGCTTAACTACATTTCTTTCTCCTTGCATATACAGGCCTTTTTATTTTGATTTTTTAAAACATTTTTAATTTTCATTTTTTGCTTTTTTGAGACAGGGTTTCTCTGTGTAGCTTTGGAGTGTGTCCTGGAACTCGCTCTGTAGACCAGGCTGGCCTCAAACTCATAGAAATTTGCCTGCTGCTGCTGGGATTAAAGGCGTGCACCACCACCACCCGGCCAGGCAGGCCTTTTTATTTTACGAGGTACTAAGTTTCCAAAAACAATTAAACTAGGAATTATAACTTAAAATAGAGGAGAAATTGAGCAGTTGCTCACCCCAACTTACGCACCTGCATTTTATTTAAACATTACCGTATTTTCATTTGGAAGTCGACTCTATAGTGTCTGAATACACAAAAGTGTTTAGG
Organism: Ondatra zibethicus; assembly: GCA_004026605.1. Taxonomy (NCBI): domain Eukaryota; kingdom Metazoa; phylum Chordata; class Mammalia; order Rodentia; family Cricetidae; genus Ondatra; species Ondatra zibethicus. The sequence continues at coordinate 67,737 of PVIU01002840.1, forward strand.
AAGTTTTGCTTTTCTTCATAGTTTGGAGACTGAGAAGTTTCTGTCCTTTCCACCTATGGACTTAACTGTTGTTCCTTTTCTCTAACAGGTGTGCCCAACCTGTAGCTTGTGGGGTAGCTATAAATGTGGCCAACACTAAATCTCCAGCGTGGGTTAAAACTTAAGATTTTTTTTTTGGTGATTTTTTTTTCTTTTGGTAACTCTATTATATTGTGTTTTTCAAGTATGAACTTTGTAGATAATAACACTGTATCCCAAGCCAGGAGAAACTACACAACAAAGAGCCCTAAGGGAGACATACTTGGATCTACATAGGAAGGAGAAAAAAACAAGATCTCCTGAGTAAATTGGGAGCGTGGGGGTCACGGGAGATGGTAGAAGAGGAGAGGGAAGGAAGGGAGGGGAGCGGAGAAAAACGTATAGCTCAATTAAAAAAAAAGAAACTATAAAATAAATACTAGCAGGTGTGTCCAACTTTTTATGTTGAACACTGTGTCCAATATAAAAGGCTGGACACACCTGCTAGTATGTTCTCATCAATGTAAGAGTCGAGAAAGAAACTTGAAAATGAATCAGATTCTACATTCAAGTCTCATCTCTAACAAATCAAATTGCGGCTTAGTTCGAAAACATGGTTCTAGGAACTATTCCACGTGGCTGTATTATTAGCCAATACTGCAAGCCGAGAAAGGCGAAGGAGCCCTAACCCATCTGCAAAAGCGACTTCCAACTACAACCCTTCAGCCTTCAGTGGGATGGGCAAGCAGAGCGAAGCACTTCCTGGCCATGCGCCGGGCACTTTCAGAGTCGCTCCTGTCTTTGTTTTTAATCCTTTCACAGAGGATGTGTGAGTCTAGAGAATCTGATGATCACAAAGACTCAAAATAACAGCAATTAGCAAAATTTTGTTCTCTTCTTTAAGAGGAAACCCTAAAAAAATGTACTGCTATGGACTATGTTAGGTCCCTGGAAAATCTTTACATTGAAACCTTATTTCCCAATGGGGTGGTCCTGAGAGGTGAGGTGTTGAGGGAGGTATTAGGTTATGAAGTCAGAGCCCTCCTGAGTGCACTTACTACCCTTATAAAAAGACACACAGGAGGTTGCTTTCTCTGGTTTCCTTCTCCAGCCATGACAAGATAAGTAGCCATCTGTAAACCAGGAAGCAGGTCCCCGCCAGACTCCAACCTAAGCTTTTGATCTCAAAGCTCTCAACCAACCCTCCAGAACTATGAGAGGTGACCACACCTCAGGTAGACATCACCAAAACTGAATTGGAATTGTGTGAACACTGGTTGGTACCTGGTGCTGAATTGCTTGCTTGCAGATGGAGTTGGGGAGGATGGGAGAACCACACCTTTAGGAGTAGTTGATGGTTGTGTGACTGTGGTAACATTAAGACATTTGACACTTTGATGTTTTCTCTAGCAAGCAGTCTTCTAGGTCACTGTAATCAACTAAGAGTGGAGTAACATCAGGATTGGTCACCATCTCCATCCATCCCTCCCCAGGCACTTGGCAGGTGTGCTATGGCTTCCAAGGTCTTTGTAGCTTTTCTCACTCAATCATTTATCCCCATCCTACAAGTGAGAAAACAGGAGTTTGGGAGGCCACTACCAAAGAAGATGACCCTTGAGGAACACCTTCCATCAACCTGTCGGGCTCCTAGCAAGAGCTAACGCACCTATAGAAAAGAAGTTTGCCAGGTGGAGGTGACACACACCTTTCTTTAATCCCAGCACTCAGGAGACAGAGACAGGTAGATCTCCATGAGTTCAAAGCCAGTCTGGTCTACAAGATCTAGTTCCAGGACAGCAGGGATTTACACAGAGAAACCCTGTCTTGGAAAACAAACAAAACAACAACAACAAAAACAAAAACAAAAACAAAAAAACCCACCCCCCCCAAAACCCGAAAAAACCAACCAACCAACCAACCAACCAAATAACCAAAAATAGCTAAGAAGTGACCTTAAAGAAAACAAAGAAATGTGAGTTTGAGGCCAGCCTGGTCTACAGAGTGAGTTCCAGGACAGCCAGGGCTACACAGAGAAACCCTGTCTTGAAAAGAAAGAAAGAAAGCAAAGAAAGAAAGAAAACAAAGAAAGGAAAAAAATAAAGAAAGAAAGAAAACAAAGAAAGCATAGAAAAAAGGAAGCAGATCCATTACCATTTTCTTACTTCTGGTCAAAATGCAGTGGCAGAAGTAGCAAAAGACAAAACAAAACAAAACAAAAAACAACCCCCCCCCAAAAAAAAACCACCAAAAACCAACCAAACAAAACCGGTTGCCTAGGAAAATGAATTTAGTCAGTGTTTCACATCTGTAATCTCAGCACTTGGGAGATAGAGGAAGGAGGATCAGGAGTTCAAAATCATGTTCGCCTACATAGTGAGTGTGAGGCCAGCCTGGGCTGCATGAGACCCTGCCTCAGGGGAAAAAAAAGAAAGAAAGGAAGGGAGGAAGAAAATATAGAAATGGCTGGGTAGTGGTGGCACACGCCTTTAATCCCAGCACTCGGGAGGCAGAGGCAGGCGGATCTCTGTGAGTTCGAGGCCAGCCTGGTCTACAAGAGCTAGTTCCAGGACAGGCTCCAAAGCTGCAGGGAAACCCTGTCCAAAAAAACAAACAAACAAACAAAAAAAAAAAAAAGAAGGAAAATATAGAAACAAATTCACCTCAACTTTACTCTTACTAGTTAGCGGGAAAGTTACTCAGCCTCCCCAAGCCTTAGTTTCTTCATAAACAGAATGGAACTGTAAATCCAAATGTATTTGCTTGCTGAGCGCGGTTCCAACAAAAGCCTGAAGATGGTCAGGAACACAGAACGGATTTTGCCTCACATGAGCGGCTGGAGTACATGATTTCAAAAGTTCACTTCCACCCCAGCTTCTCTGAGATGAGATCAAGCTCCTTATAAGAACCTGGGAAATGTCAGCTGTGCTCATTGGTCCTCAGCCTGTAGGGTCCCTCACATCAGGACCCATCAGCACAGGAAACCAACGTCAGAAACTGGCTCTGGGAGGCTGGGGCTCAGGTGATAAGTTGCCTGCTTTGCAAACATGAGGCTGTGCCTTTGTCCCTTAGAACCCACTTGAAAAACAAAGCCAAGTATGAAGGCGTGGATTTGGAATCTCTGTCTAGCTTACTTGGTGGGTTTCAAGTCAGGGAGAGACCCTGTCTCAAAACAAACAAAGAAGCACAAAGCACATCAAGATGTGGCCTTCCGGATGGCTCAGCAGGTAAAGAGCTTGCCACCAAGCGTGATAACCGAGCTTCATCTCTGGCACCCACATGGTAGAAAGAGAGAACCAACTCTTGCAAGTTGTCCTCTGACTTCCACGCACTATGACATATCTAGCCCTTCCCAATAAATCAATTAATGTAATAAAAAAAGATAAATCAAGATTCATGGCAATGTGGAACAACAATGGAGCTTTTTTATCCTCCACATGTGTGCACACATGTGCATCACATGCACACATATACACACATATCATATATACACATATGTACATATACACAGAGAGATATAAACATACACACACATACCACACACATACACATATATACATACACATCACATATACACACATAAGTACACATATACACACAGAGATATAAACATACACATATCATATATACATACATATGTACATATATACACAGGTATAAACATACACATACACACATATCATACACACACATGCACACACACAGAAGAGAAATGACTTGGGTACAGGAAAGTAAAAGCATAGCAAATACTTTGAAAACCAGTTGGCACAGCCAGGAAAAGCATTGACAGTAAATACACTCAGGGTTCTATCACATATGCTGGTGACCTCAGCACTCTACCGAAGAGGCAGGAGGACAACAGGTGTGAGGACAGCCAGACAACTTGGAACAGCATTGAAAGAGCAGGCAACAAAGTTCAGTGGTAGAACGCTCAGCATCATGAGGCCCTTGGTTCCCTAACATGTAATAAACTACCTCACTTTATCTTGGGCCTCGGGCCACACAGCTCCCTAATATTCTCATTCCATAGCCTGAAAGTAGATGCCAATGGTTTGTTTTTCTTTTTCTTCTCCCAGGTCTAGGCTAGTGACAAGTTTTGGCTCTAGTTTTACACATTTTGGTGGAACAGAGAACAGTTAAACTGTACTAAACATCGAGACTAGAGATTACAGTCAAAGGTGCTGATAACAAAGCATTTTCAGTGCCAGAAAAGCAATTTCCACAGTATCCTCAGGACCGTATGCATCTGGTGTCATGCTCCAGACCGCGTGCCATCTGAAGAGGAGTCTTGGTCCCTACCTGCCTACTCAGTTTCTTGTGGCTAACAGGGAGTACATTTTTGGCACACTGGTTTAAATGCTCAGTCTAGCCCAAATGAGCTCAAGGTAGCTCATTAATGCTCTTGAACACCAGGTCTGTAAAGCTACATACAACTAAATACAACCAATTAGTGTGATGATTTTAGTCACAAGTCAGTCCGTTGTTGGCTATCCTTATCTAACTACCAAATTGAAAGTGCAAATATGCTCATGTGTGAGTACATGCGTGTGTGTGGCCATCTGGATAAATTCTAACTTGTTTTCGGGTCCCACATCCACATGGCAAGGACTTTACTATTGTTTTAAAGTACCAAGTTAAGGGAAAGTGTCATAAAGCATAGTAGATGTCACAGAGAGTCTGCACTCAAGGGGAGGGGGGAAAAGACATTTATAAAAGCGTACATTGTTGAATGAATAAAAAAAATAATCTCAGAGTAAAGGAACAATTGACATTTTCTAGTCAGAGAGCTTTGGTTAAATTGTCATGGAAGTGGAGCATAATTACTTTCTAGACAGAAGCTTCTGAAACAGGAGCCACTGATGCCTTAAAAGAGACCCTGGGATTAGGTATCCAGTGGGGAGTGCACGTGCATATACAATGTGTGAGTATGTGTGCATGCGTGACGTGTGTGCCTGTGCACGTGGGTGTGTGTGAGTGTGGGCCATGCTACACGTGGAGGTCAGAGGACAACCTTGGGTGTCAGTTCTTGCTTTCCCACTTTTGTGATGTCATTGAGCTATGTTACAGTTTTTGAACTGTATTTGTGCAAATGGGGCCCCCTGAATCTGACTTAGCGGAACATCACTGGACAGACACGTGCCAGGCTCAGCACACCTTAGGCTGACTTCCGTATAGCCACCACTCTCATTTCTGGTCACCAAAGCCTTGCCTACATGTTGGGGTTACTCTCACTCATCTTTTGCAAGAGGTGTTGCACAAACTTTTGCACAAATTGCTTTCTTTTGGTAGAAACACTGAATGATGTGATGTAATTCTGACACCTGAGTCATGCGGGTAATTTGGACAACTCTTTTCTAACTATCTACTGGTGATATTCTTTCATTGAAACTTTTAATTGAATTCATGCATTTGCATTATTCCTTCTTTTGAAATAATTGGGAGACCTCCTCCCAACCCCAAACAAAACAGATCAGCGAGGGCTACCTGCCGTCAAAGAAGAAGAACTTCCCACGTCCATTCTTTTCCCCATGCACGAAGTTGCCCTCAAATCTGTCTGTGGAGGAGTAGGTAACAGTGCAGAATCCGTGTGGTAACCCATCATCGTCCAGGTGCCCTGGGGAGAGAGAAGCACAGGCCACATCTTAACACCAGCCACACGACGCAACCACTGTCAGCTCAGAGCTGCCGAAGGTACCCCTTCTTCGTGTGGAGGCCAGAAGAGGGCATAGACCCCTGTGCATCTGGACTTACAGATGGTTGTGAGCTGCTCAGTATAGGTGCTGGGAGCTGAACTTAAGTCATTTGCAAGAGTAGCACATGCTTGTAACTGCTGAGCCATCGCGCCAGCCCTAGCTTCTGTGTCTTGAAAGAACTCAGCATGCAGAAGTTGAGTTTCTGTATACTTCATGAACTGGCCAGTCCACACAGGAAGGCCTGGGCTTGTTTGAGGACAGACTGGCTTGCCTTTTCTCTGGGACTGGGGTTTCTCATCAGTGGGGTCATCAACAGCACTGGTTCCCACTTCCCAAGCTTCCCCATAGTACTTATGTTTGGAATGAATGTCCCAGCTCCTCATCTTCACCTGAAGGGTGGCGCAGATGGTACTGAGTTACAATCTTATTGTCACATCCACTACAGTGTAGTTCTTCTTCTTTTTTTTTTTAATTTGTTTCACTTTATTTTATATGCATCGGTGTGAAGGTGTGTGATCCTCTGGAACTTGAATTACAAAGAGTTGTGAGCTACCATGTGGGTGCTAGGAATTGAAGAATTGAACCCGGGCCCTCTGGAAGAGCCGCCGGTGATCTTAACCACTGAGCCATTGCTCCAGCCCCTCCTCTGAAGTTCTTATATATGGCAAACATGCAATCTGATTTTATGTTATCCTAGAGTATGTTATTGAGCACCAGTAGAGTCTGGACACACCATCTTTTTTATCTTATATTCAGATAACAAAGGAGTAAGTCACGTGTCGAAAACTGCCCTAATATTTAATTCTTCGCGACTAAGAGTTCTCCTAAACTTAAACTTAAGCTAACCCTAAGTGCTCTACTCTAGAAAATCATTTCAGCTGTGAGTGTTTAACGGCAGCCTTCCATACTCCCTATGTGTCAAAGGGCTTCTGTTTTAAATGGAGACGAACATGTCCTCATTGCCACTGAAATAGTGGTCTTAGGCCCCAGGCACAGTCTGACACTCACATCTGACTTCCTGGTGCTTTCTGGTTAGACTACACAGCCTAAAGCTCAAATCTGGAGTCAGCGTCTAGGCATCTAGGTTCTTTGTTACCACCTCCGTGTTTAGCAAACCCCATGAACCCCTCATCTGGGTGAGCAGATTTTGCAGAAATGAAAATAAAGACAGCAATTACTCTGCTGTCTTTTCCCTTGGGTTAACAACTTGGATCATGGGTGGAAATCCTGAACTCTGTGCAATGCAGGGCTATTAAATACATCAATGTGGCTTCCAGATGGCTCACTGGCATAAACACAGAACCCTTGCCACCACAGTGAATGCTTTAATCTCCTAAAACTTTTATTTTAAGATGATAGAGTACCAGGCTAAGGATAGAACTTAGAGGTAGAGTGCTTATATAGCATGTCTGAGAGTGCAAATAATCCTCCAGCAGGAAAAGATAAAAGTTAGAAAGAGATAGAAGTCATAAAGGAAGCAGTAGCCACAAAGAAATCAAATGTTCTTTTTATTATTGACTACTGACACATAAAATAATAGCAACAAAATACAATGTTTCATCACTCTACCTGACTCTACATGGAATGAGTTACCTAGAACATGGTAGGACAGTACATGCTATTATTTATTTGAGTTTATGTGCACTATACACATGTAGGGTCCTGCCTTCAGAGGCCAGAAGAGGCCATTGGGTCCCCTGGAGCTGGAGTTACAGGTGGTGAGCCATCATGTGAGCGATGGGATCCTAACTAAGGTCCTCTACAAGAGCAGGCGGTGTTCTTAGCATGAACCATCTCTCCAGATCCTATGTGGCTATGTAAATACACCACAGACAGTCCTATAGGGCTATGTAAATATACCACAGACAGTCTTATAGGGCTAGGTAAATATACCACAGACAGTCCTATAGGGTTAGGTAAATACACCACAGACAGTCCTATAGGGCTATGTAAATACACCACAGACAGTCCTATAGGGCTATGTAAATAACCACAGACAGTCCTAAAGGGCTATGTAAATAACCACAGACAGTCCTATAGGGCTAGGTAAATACAGCACAGACAGTCCTATAGGGCTAGGTAAATACACCACAGACAGTCCTATAGGGCTAGGTAAATACACCATAGACAGTCCTATAAGGCTAGGTAAATACACCACAGACAGTCCTATAGGGATAGGTAAATAACCACAGACAGTCCTATAGGGATAGGTAAATAACCACAGACAGTCCTCCAGGGCTAGATAAATACACCACAGACAGTCCTATAGGGCTATGTAAATACACCACAGACAGTCCTATAGGGCTATGTAAATACACCACAGATAGTCCTATAGGGCTATGTAAATACACCACAGACAGTCCTATAAGGCTAGGTAAATACACCACAGACAGGTTATTTCCCTTCTTTAAACACAACCTTTTTCTACAAGGGTCAGAAATCAGTGGTCATCAGGGATCTGGTCCAAAATTGCTTTCTTTTGGTAGAAACACTGAATGACGTGATGTAATTCTGACACCTGAGTCATGCGGGTGATTTGGACAACTCTTTTCTAACTATCTACTGGTGATATTCTCTCATTGAAACAGATCAAATTTACCTTTTTTCTCTTTTAATAAGAAAACACTCAATGTAGAACTGAAAGGCTTCTCTTATGAAACATTGAAATCAATTAAACGTAGCCATTAACATTCCTGTGAATTTAGTGTCCTACTTTTGATTTAGGTGGAGATATCAGAATAATTAGGTTAGTCTCTCAGGAGAGTAATTACTGATGGGTTGGAGATACTCCCACAATGGAAAAAGGTTCACACACTTCAGGCTTTAAACAGTGGTTGTTAGTAAAATTGTTTTTCTACTCGAAATCAAGAGAAACATTATGACAAACATGAACACTGCGGGGAAAGAGGCCAGTGTAATCCTTCCTATGCTCCTTCCTCCCTCGTCCTATTTCTGCATCAAACACTGAAGGGGTGTCACCTTCTGCACTGAACTCAGACTGTAAAGCAAATGGAAGGTGTTGTGTAATGGACAGCATGCATGCCGAGGGCAGTTCCGACTCCAGGTGAGAGGGCATGGGCGTCTCATCCCTGCTCCATGTGGACCCCTCCGCAACAGGCCAAGGAGGAGGACCTCCTTCACGCTTTCCCAAAGAATGGCTGAATGACAGTCACTTCTCAGGTGACCTTGTGCATTTAGAAGATGGCCATTCTCCGCTAGTCTGGCTGCGTATGCAAGTTCTGAAATCTGTCAGACCTCAGCAGGATTTCCATCTTGACTTGTTTTTGTTCATGCTTAGGGGCCACGCAATGAAAAGAATTAGAAACTAGAGGAGCATCCGAAACTTGCACACTTATTGTAGTTTTCTGGGCAGTGTAAAACATCAGTAAAGCCAAAGGCTGGGCATGGTCCTGAAAGCTTGCAATCTTCCTGCGGGGGATTAGGAGTTCAAGGGTGGCCCCAGCACATAGCAAGTTTAAGGCCAGCCCAGGCTGCATAACATTCTGTCTCTAATACAAAACACAACAGAACAGAACGGAACAGAACAAACAGCCCCAGTCAAAACAATAACAACAAAAGGACTTGCAAAGCAGAAAAAGCTAGGGGACAGATTAGGTTGTTACAATCCCGGTGTCGCTGAGCATCAGCGCTGTGTGAACGCTGCTGGGACAAGGTTCTGTGGTATCACAGCCTTAGCAGCAGGCCTCGTGGGGAGGAGGCTGCCATCCAGAGAAGAAAACAACAGCGAAGCTCCTTGCTTGGGGCCTAGGCTAAATGCTTTCTTGTCGCCTCTTTTCAACCTCACAACAGGTGATGACACATTACCGTGGGACCTACAAGAGACTGCAGGCTACTCTAAATAAAAAGCCGGCGCCTCAAACCCACCAATTCACTTTCTGTCTAGAGAAGGGCAAACAAGCTGGACGCTCTTTCTCCTCTCTAAGAGCTGGAGCTATGGCTGGCAATTAAAGGGCTTTCTGCTCTGTCCCGAGGACCGTGTTCTAGCACCTCATTGGGCTGCTTAGGAATGCCTGCAGCTCCGGCTCCAGGGAATCCCAAACACATAAATAATAGTAATTTAACAATTCTTTTTTTTTTTTTTTTGGTTTTCTTTCTTTTTTGAGACAGGGTTTCTGTGTGGCTTTGGAGCCTGTCCTGGAACTAGCTCTTGTAGACCAGGCTGGTCTTGAACTCACAGAGATCTGCCTGCCTCTGCCTCCCGAGTGCTGGGATTAAAGGCGTGCGCCACCACCGCCCGGCAATAATAGTAATTTAAAAAGAAAGGGGAAGAGAAGCGGGGACAAAGGAGACTAAGGGGGGGGCGACGGACAGGAGAGTACGGGGCAATATAGTCAAAGTTCATTACGTACTTGTATGAAATACTCTTACAATCCAGGACCAAGTATGATGAAAAGAAAATATATATTTAAAAAAAAAAATCAATGTTTCAAGTTTTATGACTGTGCGCTATTGAGCCAGATAGTGTACTGTGATTTTGTTTCTTCTTATATACCTTTTCAACTTAAAAAAAAATCTTTAAAAACAAACAAAGAAACAAGGAAACCACTAGCAATGCCCAGGCTCCTTATAGAGAAGTGAAGGAGGCTTTGTGGGCAGGCTGCAGAGAATTGCCAAGATTCTCCGCATCATATCCTGGTTGCGAATTCCTATCCCTTGCCTGAGTTGCCTAACTCAGTGTGGAAACTCTAGTCTTTGCTGAAGATTACAGAATGCGCCGAGTCAGCCAACCACCTTCCAGGCCAGTTCCCACCACACAGACGGTGGGCACCAGGCCCAAACAACAGGCCAAGTTCACTGGAATGACCGCTTTGTGCTAATAACAGTCCCAGCAAGCAAGCCACCCAGGATCTGTCCACAGACAGACTGAATGGTAGCCAGAGAAAAGAAAAAGTAATGTGCCTAATTTCCACCCCCCCATTTTGTTTTAAATATGTTTATCTACCAAACGAATCAAAAGCTAAAAACTCCCCCCTGAAATTACCTCTGAGCAGAGGTATTTTTCTTAACTTGATAAGATTAGTTTGTTACGAAACTGGCTGTGGATCGGAGATAGGTTCCTGGCTGTCTCCCAGTTACTCACAGAAATCTGACAGTGTGATTCTTTTCCTCAGAACAAGAGCTCCTGACCTATGTACACCCCTAGATTTGCTGACAAAACACCTCCTCTTCTCCCCCGACAAAAATCATTTAAGAAAAGGCAAGCTTATCAATGCTAGGGGTGTGTTTTCTTCCTGCTGTAGCCACAGTGGCTGTGAGAGGCACAGGAGCTCAAATGTCAGCTGGCGAGGGTCACAGTTTTCATGTGGCCCACATGGAATGGGTGCAGCCAGAGCACAGCACACTGTCCCGGGCACACATCATAGATGCATGTAAGAGACAGGCAGGATCAGACAGTAAGGGACTGAAAATAAAAATACCCTTACTGTTTGGAGTCGGTTGGGACAGTGGAACATGGCTACTGGCTTTCACTTTGGTTCCTCGTTCTGAGGACTCTGATATTTTCGCATCTTGAGCACTTTCCCTCAGTGTGTCTTATAAATTTCCAGGCTTTTCTTCTTTTTTCTTCTGCTTTCATAACGGCGCATCTGATACCGCAAGAGCCTGTAGGTGAGGGCCTCAGCTATTGCTCTAGCCCCGCAACTGCTAGCGCATCAGACGACGGAACTTCCCAGCAGCGCTCTGACTGTCACTCCCGGCTCTGCAGACTCAGTTTCAACCCACAGCCTAGGCTCTCAGCCTACGACCCGGCTTCCTTTTCCCAGCTCCTCCTTGGGTGCCCTCTCTTCTTTTCAGCCCCACGTTTCAGCTAGAGCCAAAGAGTATTTTCTAGATGGGCCAGACAATTCCACACTGCTCACCTTCACTCACCAAACTCCGCTCTGAGCTCAATTCTGTCACCTCTTCAGGGAAGTCTTATCCCATCTGCTTCTCTAGGCTGCTAGGAATTGTGGGCCTCAAGGGGTGTGTGTGTGTGCGTGCGCGTGCGTGAACGGCTCTTGCAGAGACCTGGGGTTCACAGATGTCCACAATGCCAGTCTCAGGAGACACACAATGTACAGACGTACATGCAAGCAAAACATTCATATACATAAAGTAAAATAAATGAATCTAAGCAAAAAAAAATTTAAAGGGAGATGCCTTAAAAAGATAAGAAGAATGGCGGTTCACGCTATCATTCTGCATTCAGGAAGCTGAGGCAGGAGAACTGGGTTATGTAGTAAGTTCCAGGTCAGCCTGGGCTACATAATGAATTCTAGTCTAGCCTGGGCTATAAAATACAGAGTGAGACATTGCTGGAAAAGAAAGGAAAGAAGGAATAAATGTAGGTAGGCAGGCTTAGAAAGAACGGTGGGGCAACTGACAAAGGAATTTCTCAAGTCTAGCCTGTCTCCCTTCTTTGACAGGTTTCTTAACTTCTTTAAGTTTCTCTGTAAAATGAGGACAATATAGTACCTGACTCTTAAGACTGGATGGATAACGTCTGAGAAGCACTTAGCCTAGACGCTGCACACAATAAGAGCTAACAGTTACAGAGAGGATGTTAATAATAGCTGTGACAAGGGAACCGGCAGGAAAGCAGCGTGTGTGCAGAGCTGAGTAGCTGGTGTTGAAGCAGCAAGGTACCCAGACTAGTTTCTGGTAAGGAAACGGTCACAGCTGTTTATACCAGTTCAGAGATGCGTGTTAGATTTCAAGCAAAGAGCAGTGCAAAGTGCCAAGGCCAATGATGTCTGAAGGAAGGCCAAGGGAGCAGTGCCCTGCAAGCACACACTTGCTCCAGGCACCCTGCAAATCCCAGCCTGGAATGAGTCGAAAGGCTTCTTTTCTCTTCTGACTTATTTATTTTATTTTATATGTGTGAGCGTTGGTGCCCACAGGAATGGAGTTACTGGTGGTTGTGGGTTGCCGTGTGGGTGCTGGGAACCAAATCCAGGTCCTCTGCGAAAGCAAATGAAATGCTCTTAAGCACCAAGCCATCTCTTCAGCCCTCTTCCTTTTTTCCTTCCTTCTTTCCTTTTTTTTTTTGAGATAGTATGAACTATTGGTCCAGGTTCTGTTGGTCTAACTCTGTTAGTCTCCCAGCCTCAAGTGATGTCGTCTCTGCCTTAGCCTTCCAAGTAACTGGGACTATGTGAATGTCCCACACTATTCCTGGCCTTTGTAAGGACTTTAAAATCTTAGAATTTACTTTTGGGCTGGAGTATGTAGCTCCATGGCATATTGTCTGCCTAACACATACAGCAAAATAAATAAATGAAATGTTGTTGTTCTTTTAAAAATTCAGGCATAGTTGCTCACACCTGTAATCCTAGCACTCACGTAGAGGAAGGCTCAAAGTTTGAAGCCAGCAAGGGCTACAGAGATCTTGTTTCAAAGTAAATAAATAAATAAAACCACAAAAAGCAAAGCAAGAAAGTTACTCTACTTGTTTACTTCTAGGTAAAATGAAGTGACTACCAAAGGCATGCCAGGGTTTAAATCAGCCATTGCAGCATGGTTGTTAACCATGCCTTTCTTGCTCAAATGAACTCCTGATTTATAGTAACACTGTCTGCTCATCCTATATAACAAGCTTCCCTGTTTATGTAAAGAAACTTCAAGCTGGGCAGTGGTGGCACACACGTTTAATCCCAGCCCTAAGGAGACAGAAGCAGGTGGATTTCTGTGAGTTGGAGGCCAGCCTGGTCTACGGAGTGAGTTCCAGGATAGTCAGGGCTGTTACACAGAGAAACCCTGTCTCGAAAACCCAGGAAAAAAAAAAGAAAAGAAACTTCAGTGTTGGGGACTGAAGAGATGGCTCAGAGGTTAAGAGCACTGCCTGCTCTTCCAAAGGTCCTGAGTTCAATTCCCAGCAACCACATGGTGGCTCACAGCCATCTATAATAAGATCTGGCATGCAAGCATACATGGAAGGAATGTTGTATACATAATAAATAAATAAATCTTTAAAAACAAAAAAAGAAACTTCAGTGTTTTGAATCCACTGGAATAACTCACAACCAACATGGAAACAAACTTTTAAAATTATTATTTTGAGACAGGTTCTCATACATTTCAGGCTTGCTTTGAATTTGCTATGCAGCTGAGGATGACCTTGAACTCCTGATCCTCCTGCCCCCACCTCTAAGCGCAGGTGTGTGCCACCACACCAGGTTTTTGTTCACACGCCATTGGTAGGGTCATAGAGAACGGGGCACATTTTCTAAACAGCAGCACGGGGAAGGTGGTTTAGTCTGGCATACTATCTATGATCAATGGTTTGTTTTTTAAAATTTTAAGCAAAAAGCAACAACAACAACAACACAATAAAAATAGTAAAAAGAAGGAGGAGGGCCTGGAGAAATGGCTTAGAGGCTAAGAGCTCTGGCAGCTTTTACAGAGGACCGGGGTTCAATTTCCAGCATCCCCATGGCAGCTCACAACTGTCTGTAACTCCAGTTCCAGGGGATCTGACACCCTCACACAGACATACATGCAGACAAAATACCATTGCACACAAAAAAATAAATAAATTAAAAACTAAAAATAGACAATTTTGAAAAAGAAAGGAACGAGAGCAACACTAGCAATTTGTTAAGAACTTTTTTCCTATTATAACAGAAAGGTACAAAAAGTGAATAACTTGAAAGTTAAAGAAGGCTTCCTGTGGCTGAGTCCTCTGGGCCTCACTAAACCTCAACTTTGAGTTTATGTGGAGAAATATAAGTTCTGCAAGTTCACATTTCTAGTCTCTTCTAAAGTTCCAAGCAAAACCTGCACTTTAAGACTGTTTTTTAAAAAACTAAATGAAGAAAGTTTTACAACTTAAATTAGAATGGATGCCTTTCCAAGAATTAAAAACAAAAAAATTATTCTACTTCATCTCACCCTAAGCCTCCAGAAACCTGGAAAAGCAGTTATGTTTATGAGCACATCAGAATGGGATTTCTCCCAATGTAGCACTAACAAATGCATATCCATATGCGTTGTGAAGCACCGCCGCTTTATTTTTCTTTATCGTTTGTCAGAACCTGTTTATACAAATTAGATCAAAATCAGATTCAACCAGCGACTTAAAATTATTTACTGAGATGCTCCGTTTAACAAATCCGGGAACAACACTATTCAGTCTTGCAAAACATCACGAGAACATTATCGGGGGATAGGATAAAATAAATAATAAATACCCTAGAGAGCGTTTTACAGTGTTCATTGTTACAAAATCATAACCTCTCATGACACAAACAACGAGATTGTATAACGTCCCCACCGCGTCTTTTAGAAGTTGGGGGCTAAAAAAAGAGGCGGAGGAACTCAGCAAAACATTGTGGCGACAAAAGTCGGGGGAGGGGTGCTCGAGAAGGGGCGGAGAAACCTGACACCCAGGCGGTGATTTCACCCGCAGCCAACAGCTCGGAATTCAGAAAGTTAAGTGTCACCCAGCAATTTCGTTCCAGGCTGGAGCGCCCGCACTGGCTCGGGAGCAGGGAGGGGGAGGGAGCGGGTGGCTGAGTTCGCCCCGGGGCAGCGCGGACCAGAGCTAGCCTCCTCCGAGATGCCGAGCGTTCGAGCCCGGTGGAGAACGGTGTGCACTACCTAGCAATGATTTCATCTTTTTTCGGAGGAGCGGCCGGGGCTGCCATGTGCCTGGTGGTGTGCAACTGGGTACGCTGCGATGGGAGACCCACCTAGACACGGCCCTGATGGCCGCGGGACGCAGCGACTCAACCAGGAAAGGGCTGGCGGTCGAGAGGGGAAGTCGAGGTGGCTGAAACGCGGCTGCTTCGCGGAGATCGCCGGCCTCAAGGGACTGCCCTCCGGCGCCCTCCCCTCCTCCATCCCCGCTAGGACCGAGGCCAAGGTGCTGGGGCAGCTTCGCAACTCCCAGGGAGGATGCTGCTGTGGCCCGTCGGGATGCAGGGGCCGAGCCTTTCCAGGGCCGCGGACCCCGCGGGGCCCCATTCCCCGCCTGTGCCCCGCCGCGCCCCGCGCGCTCCCGGCGGCGTGGCGGTGGCAGTGCAGCCCCCGCCCGAGCCGAGCGACCGGCCACCCGCTTAGGGACCGCGGTGACCACCGGCCCGGCCCGGCGCTAGTCACAGACAGCCACTCTTTTCGCGCTCGCGGCCCCAGGCGCCTCCCCCATCCCCCAGGTCCTGGAGAAATGCCGGTCGTACCTTCCACGGCTTCCTCCACCATCTCGTCGTCGCTATCCATGGCGGCTGCGACCCTGCCCAGCACCGGGCGGTGCAGCCGGTTCCCGTCCCTCCGGGTGCTCGCGGCGGCTGAGAGAGCGCTGGGGCTAAGCCCTGCGAGTTTGGAGGAGGAGGAGGAGGGGAAGGAAGAGGAGGAGCAGTCGGGGCGGTTCGCGCTGCCTCCCCCTACAGTCCTTTCAATTCCTCGGCCTGCCGCGGCTGCCGCAGCCGCCGTCCCTCCTCCCTTCGTCCCCGGTCCCCAAGGCTCCGGGGTGCAGCGGCCGCTGCAACTTTCTCCTGTAATACCCCCTCTTTGTTATGGAGCAGCTGATCCGCTGACATCACCCGGCGCCGGTGCGCTCCCTCCCTCGTTGATTGACAGTTCCCTGTCCTTTCCCAGAAGTGAGGTTCCTTAGATCCGAAGGCGCTTCGGGGCCGCGCCGCCTCTGCTAGGCTGTGGGCAGGCCCGGCGGCGTTTACCTTTTGGCTTGGCGCGCCGCGCGACAGCCACGCGGTCCTGGTCGCCGCCTGCTGCTCAATAGCACTGGGGATCGCTGGGGTATCCACCCTGGGGTTGGCGGGGGCTCGGAGCGCAGCCACCGGTAACTTGGAAATGCGCGGTGCAGGGTTTTCCCACCACTATACCCTTCCAGGATAGCTAGAGCTCACGCAGAGCTAAGGAAGCGTTTTCTGATGCTCCTGAGCTTTGACTTCCTCTCGCCCTAGCGCTCCCACTTCACCCGGCTTGCCACCACCCGGAGCTACAAAGTGCCGCGCGCACAGGAGCACAGATGCCCCCAAAGCCCAGCGTCGCCTCCACAATCCAGTTTCCCAGACTCTAGGGGGACGACCTGCGCTCCGAATTCCCCCCTCACCGCCGCACCCCCCCCCCCACGTCCGACTGCAGGTCCCACCTAGGAGTCCCCAGTCTCTACCCTCTTTTGCATCTCCAACTCCCTGGGGAGATCCAGGAATTCATCAAATCTAAATGGCAGCAGGCTGGTAATCAGGCCTCACCCGAGGCTTGGCAGGTTCCCTCTCGCCCTTGTCTTGGAGATGGAGCCACCAAGTGGAGAGCTTGGAGCCAGGACCCTGTGTCTCGCGCGCCTCCTCTCTCGCCTCCCGTCCTGTACGTGTGTCTAGATGTTTCTCTGGTTTCTCCAAGTACAAACCCTTCGCAGATCCAGGCGTCTTTGAGAGAAGAAAACTCGGTCCCCACCCCAGTCACTTAAGAGTGTCATTATGACTCTGTCTCTTACAGGTGGCAGTAAAGGACCGCTTTAAATAGCGGGTTAAATGAATGCAGATGTACACAATGTACCGTGGAATTACCGGGTGCCAGTCTGGCCTTCTGCCAAGAACAGCCACCGCGGCGGGTGGGAGGGGTGGGGCAGGAAGCAAAGAAAGTTGTTCCATTTGATTTTGTAAACAATGCATGAGGCCAGGATTTCAAAGTACTTCCAACGCCTGGGAGAGGCAGTATCCCCCCTCCCACAACTTCTTATTTTTAAGACAAGGTCTCCTGTAGCCCAGGCCTCTAACTCACTAACTCACTGTGTACCAGGAAGATGTTCTTGAACTAATGATCCTCCCGCCTCCACATCTCCCCAGTGCAGCAATTACAAGCATTGGCCAGCATGCTGAATTAAAATGATACTGAAGAATCAATCCGGGTTCTTCCATGCTAGGCAAATACTCTACCAACTGAGCTGCATTCCTGGCCATTATATGTCAGGTTTAAAAGACAAACAAACAAACAAACAAATGGGGGGGTGCTCATGCCTTCCCAGCAGTGGGAAGGCCAAGGCACGCAAATCTCTGAGTTCAAGGCAAGCCTGGTCTATCAGACAGGGACAGAGAAACCCTGTCTTGAAGGGGGGAGAGGCGGAAGCATCTAAGAGAAAAATTCTAGAGATATTAGTTCCCAATATTATCAAGAACTTTGGCTCCACACTGACCCCTTTAGACAGTGGAAGGCTGTGGAAAGTCAGGGCTAGTGACCCCCACCTCCCTTATGTGCCAGGGTATAAGTTCCTCTTCCTGGGCATTAGATGTTCTGCTCACATGGGCAGAGACTCCTCTGGTTTAGGCTGGGTTAGCCTTGGAACCTTTAGCCTAGGTTACACCCCTGTAGGGTCCTCTGGTTCAGGCTATACTGTTCTGAAGTCTTCCAGACCTTCTTGAGGTCTGTCTCAGGCCTGACCTCCTTAAGGTCTTCCAGGGCAGGTGCCTGGGCCCTTGGACTCCATAGAAATTTGTTCCTGCCGTGAAAGATGAACAAACACCTTCAGATTATAATTTAACTTTTAATTAGTTATAAATTCAAATTTAATTTAAAACCTCTTTTATAAAAGATTTTTATTTGTGTGTGAGAGAGAGACAGAGACGGAGGGACAAAGAGACTCTCTGTGAGTGGATGTTGTGTGTGTATGAGGATACCTGAGGAGGCCAGAGAGCATCGGAACTCAGAAGCTGAAGCTATAGACTGTAGTGAGCCCTTGGATGTGTGGGTGCTGGGAACCAAACTTGGGTCTTCTAGACGATCAGCAAGTGCCCCATATTACATCATTTTAAAACATGAACTACAGAAGCAGGAGTTTACTGAGTGTGGTTATGTACATATGTGTGTATGTGTTTGTACATATGTGTGTATGTGTGTGTATGTGTGTGTGTGTGTATGTGTGTATGTGTTTGTGTGCTAGCCAGAGCACAACTTCAGATGTCCTTCAGGTAATGTTAATTTTTTTTTTGACAGACTCTCTCACTTGCCTGGAACTCACAGAGTAAGCTAGGTCTCAGAAATCTACCTGTTTCTGCCTTCTGCTGGAACTACACCCGTACACCTCTGGATTTGTCTTCTTTCTTTTAAAGCATGTGTCCTAGAGATCAAACATTCCAGGCCTTATTCTGATTTTTGAAAGAGCACCTACTGCTTCATCCCTTCCAGGCTTTGAGCTATATGACTTTTCCTCTTATTTTCAGTTTTTACACATCACCGCTCTGCTTACCAAAGAATATCAGATACTCACCTCTGTCAGCTACTGAACAATAAAAAAGCTGAAAATTGAAGGAAGAAGCAAAAATAATGTATTTCTTTTCTGAAAGGGGGTAATGTCAGGGCAGGAAATGTCTGTTCAGAACACAGTGAGACACGGGCTCATGATGGGAGGGTATATATGATGGGAGGGCTGGGTGAGATGGAGGGTCTGTCACAAGTGTTACCCCTCTGTCTTTGGTTTCAGAGGAGAATGTCCTTCTGGAGGAGTGAGCTTTTCCCAGCCTACCTTTTCCAAGCAGTCTACCTCTGTCAAGGGCCTTTCCAGATGCTACTTTTAATGGGGTCTGGGACTAGTGCCCACACCCGTGGAAATGGGTCTCTATACCTGGAAGGGCTGGGCGGGGAGCAGCTGGAGCCCTTTTGGGATTGTTGAAGGGCCAGGAAGGAACTCACCAGCTCTTCCCACGAGGCTGCCGTTGGGAAAGTCTACCTCAGCTCCCTTACCGTTTACCCCTCTTCACTCTAGATCACAAATTTAGGCAAAATGTTTGCTGGTTCCTTTTTTGGGTGCTTGAACCTTGAACCTTTACAATTTTTTTTGTGCTAGGTCTCTAGCTTGACAGATCCTTATTTGTAGTCCCAGAACCCAACAGAACATCTGAAACCAAATGCAGGATAAATATTGTTGATAATTTTACAGAAAAGACTATTCTATTTCTTGTAAACGATGCGGAATTTTTCTCTGACTTGGCCCTCTTCCTGTGATTTGGCCAAGAACTTTGTTTCAGCATAGGTCTGAAGGGCATCTTTTGCATCTGCTGGCCCCCATGCAAGCATCCATCACCTTCTTCCCCTATAGAGTTTTTCATTGAAAACTCGTTTCGCGAGCTCTCCTTCCATTGGCTTCCCACCACATCCCTCTGTCACCCTCTGTCCCTGCCAATGTAGTCATGGGCTAGAAAATCAATAAAACTCTTAATCAGAGGCAGTGTACAGCAGCAATAGAAGCTGCCTGTTCCTAACTCAGGTTCTAGTTTAGCAGGATGTGTGCAAGAGAGCCAGCGGGAAGCTCTGGTATGAGACTTGCTTGCATACTCACAAGGAGCCCTGGCTTTTTTTTTTCCCCTCCTGCTTTTATTTGTTAACTTATTTTGATTAATTGGTTTTTGCGTTATTGAGGCTTTGTACATATAAGCAAGCATGTTATCACTACCTAACCCTTTGACAGTGGATTCAGGAAGGCTGAATTCTATTACCTGAGCACACCCGCAGCCCCTCACTGGTGGATTTTAGACAGGACTCTAGCACTGAGCCACCACTCCCCCTGCGTCTGTCTCCTAGTGAGCATTCTACTGCTAAGCCATTACCCCGATGCATGGGATGACTTTCCTAAGCTTCTCTGGTTTAGATTCCACTGTCCCCACTCATGTGGCCCATCTATCTCTCCAGACTCCGTGTGGGAAACCCAAGCCCCTCCTCCACTGTCTAAAACAATCAATCCTCCACTGTCTAAAACAATCAATCAATCCTCCACTGTCTAAAACAATCAAAGAACCCAGCTACTTTGAATCATTTCTCCACTCATGGCGTTCCCCGGAGAACTCACGAGATTCGCCTTGCAAAAGTGATCTCACTTTCACAGTGAATATATTTCTACGATCTTTCTGTATTTAAGGCGCTTCCCATATCCAGGGTAAACAAGCTTGCCAGTTAGCAGCTGTGCGTTCGGAGCACCCTGGGGAAACAGCCAGTGTGGCTTCGCTTATCTTGGGGGTTAGTAAAAAATTACTTCTCC
The DNA here is from genome assembly GCA_004026605.1 of Ondatra zibethicus. Classification (NCBI taxonomy): domain Eukaryota; kingdom Metazoa; phylum Chordata; class Mammalia; order Rodentia; family Cricetidae; genus Ondatra; species Ondatra zibethicus. The sequence continues at coordinate 88,431 of PVIU01002840.1, forward strand.
GCTGCCCCAGCAGATCAGGATCGGAAGACCCCAAGCATCCTTCAGGCCCAGGTGCCCCAGCAGATCAGGATCGGAAGGCCTCAAGCATCCTTCTGATCCAGGTGCTCCTGGGAGTTGGCGCGCTTCCAAAGTTAGGCAGCAGGAGCTCTTTTGGGAAAAAAAGTTAAATTATTTTCTGTGTATAAGTACATGCCTGCTTGTTTGTATGCATATCACCTGCATGTCTGGTGCCTGTAGAAGCCAAAAAAGGGCTTTTAAAAGTCCTCTGGAACTGGAGTTAAAGACTGTGATGAGCTGCAATCTGAGGTCTTGGAATTTAACATGGGACTTCTGGAAGAGCAGCCAGTGCCATTAATCACTGAGCTATCTCTTCAGCCCCATTCAGCAGCTCTTTTTGCTACTGTTTTTGAGAAGGTTGGTTTGGAACTTGTTATGTAGCCCAGGCTTGCCTTTAATTCCCATTTTATCCACCTGTGACAGCCTTCAATTTATCTTCATTTATCTACCTGTGACAGCCTTCAATGCACTGGGGTTATAGGCATGGCGCTATCATAGCTGACCCAGTGAAGGATTTTTTTTTAATTTTAATTTTGTTTTCTATTTTTTTAAGATTTATTTTTGAGACAGAGTCTCATGTAGCCCATGCTGGTCTCAAACTACTAATCCTCCTGCCTTTAACTACTGAGTGCTGGAGTATAGGTGTGTGCCATTGACCTGGTCTATGCTGTACTGCAGATGGGACACAGGGCCTAGCTACATCCCCCAACCCAGGAACTGTTAAGCCGTCAAGTTCCGTTTGATTCTGGTGATTCTTTAGCAAGGTCTTTTTCTGGACTGAAGAGATGGCTCAGTAGTTAGAAACATATACTGCTCTTCCAGAGGGACCGGAGTTTGCTTCTCAACTCCCGCATCAGGAGGCTTACAACTGCCTGTAAGCCCAGGGGATCATGGGCACCGCACCCCCACCCCAGTCCCCACCGCTGGCCACAGATCCACATACATAAATGATAATAAAATAGTGTGATTGAATTTTCGCCTTGTATGATTTGGTTCAGCTAAGAACTAGCAACTGGGTGATAAAACGCCTTGTACAGCGGAAAATTGGTCCTTACCAATTCTCGGCTCATACCTACTTCGCACAGTTTGCCGGTGGGGGGGGAGGGTGGGGTCAGTGAGTCGCGGGCTCATGGTTTAAGCGAAGTAAATCATCAAAGCCCAGCATCATAAGGGAAGAGGGAAAGGGCTGACTAACAAACGGAGCGTTCACTTTTTCTAGTGCCATCTCTTCCTAGGATGAAGGAAAACGCAAAGGGAGGGCCGGAGAGGCCATTTTCTTGACCTCAGGGAGGGAGGCATGGGCTCTTAAGAGGACCACGGTTCTTGGGGTTCTGAATCACTAAATCACGCCAATCCATGGTTGTGTGTGACAACTGCAAAGGCTGGAGGGGAAGGAGGAGGGCCAGGGATAGGTGTGCCCTGGAGAAGGGCGTGGGGGAGAAGGCTGCATGAAAGGGGCCATGGATGCGTGCTGAGTTGTGGTCAGGGAGAGCAAGAACTCAGGGCAACACTGAAAATATCCAGGGAGCAAAGCAGGGGAGGAGAAACCTCATCCTGCCGGAAATAGACATGCCTACCGTTAGGAGAAAACTCATAAATTCAGGGTGACCTGATTTGATTATGGCAACAGGAAATGCAGGGGGATTGGGGTGGGGGGGTGGGCAGAATAACCTCGTCTGAAGAAGTGAATTAAATAATAGCAAAGACTCCCCAGTTGCCATGGCGTTAAAATACCTCCGGCCACACTAAACATCTTTGTCTTCTTTTGCTTGATTCCTGTTCTGCCAACAGGCTATGTCCCTGCAGTGTATCTAGTAAACTAAATTTAGACCCTCGGGAACAATGGGAAAGAGACCACGTGGCCCAGATCTCTGTCTTCATGTACTACGGGCCATTTCTCCATCCGTGATATATTTGGATCTTTTGCTTGTTGCCGTCTCAGATCTGAAAACGGTAGCTTTGGGTCTAGTGAAGCTGCCAAGCACAACTTGGGGAGGGGGGAAGAGGCCAAATTAGAAACTGTGTAGGAACTGCCTTAGCAGTAACTTCAGAAAAATCAATAAGATTCAGATTGAAAAAGAAATACACTTACCGTCAAAACCAAACATGCTTCCTTAAGAATGATTCAGTTTTACCAGCTTTTGAAATATATGGTCTTTGGCTACAATTGCAGTGATTAGAGGCTGGGGATATAACTCAGGTGGTAAAGTACTTGGCTTGTAAGTACCAGGGCCTGACTCCGTCCCCAGAATCCATATTTTAAAAAACAAAACGAGAAAAGGAAACAAACAAAAGAAAAATAAAATAGCCAGACAGGTTTAGTGGCACATGCTTGTAACCCAGCACTAGGGGTGGGGAAAGACTTGGATGGATATCTGGGTTCATTGGCCAGCCAGCTTGACTGATTAGTGAGTCCCAGGTCCCAGTGAAAGACTGTCTCACAAACAAGGTGGACAGCACCTGAGGAATGACACCAGAAGGAGACCACACACATGTGCACACACACTCCCACACATATGAACACATATAGGTAACGGGGTCTGGCAATTGCCCTACAGAAATGCGGACACTGCAGGAGGCAATCAATCCATTGCACACTCTTGAGTTTGTGGGACACTGGGATTGGAACCCAAGGAGTATACTCCTTTAACATTGGAAGGCTCAGTATGGAGTTGGGGGGCAGGGGGCGGTGTGAATGCCTTTAATGCCAGCACTCAGGAGGCAGAGGCAGAGGTTGGTGGATCTCTGAGTTCAAGGTCAGCCTGATCACAGAGAGTTCCAGGACAGCCAGGGCTGCACAGAGAAACCCTGTCTCAAAAAACCAAGGGAGGGGAGCAGAGAAAAATGTATAACTCAATAAAATCCATAAAAAAGTTAAAAAAAAAGAAAATCAAGGGGGAGGGGAAAAGGATGGTATGAATAAAAGATCAATTCCATCTGACATATGGGGCTGGAGAGATGGCTCAGCGGTTAAGAGCACTGCCTGCTCTTCCAAAGGTCCTGAGTTCAATTCCCAGCAACCACATGGTGGCTCACAACCATCTGCTATGAGAACCGGTGTCCTGAGGAAGAGACCTGGTCAGTCATCCTCATCAGCTTAGATCATGAAACCCAATATGGACAAGTTCAACAGATCCGCCATATAGGGCTGCCCATGCATGCTTCAGCATTGCCAGGGCATAGATTTCATTCATCCCTGCCCCATCTGACAGATTGACTAGATATGTCGCAATAGTCTCCTGGACTCACACAAACTACATCATATCTGAGTTATGACTGACAGATAAGAATTCTCAGATTGTCCTGGCAAGTACAATCTTTTTTGGAAGATGAATGTGTTTGAGAAGACAAGTTTCTTTCTTGCTTTTTTTTTTTTTTTTTTTTTTTTTTTTTGAGGCAGGGTTTCTCTATGTAGCCTTGGTTGTCCTGAAACTCACTCTATAGACCAGGCTGGCCTCGAACTCAGAGATCTTCCTTCCTCTGCCTCCTGAGTGCTGGCATGAAAAGTGTGTGCCACCACCGCCTGGCTGAGAAGACAAGTTTCCTGCACACATTTGCTCAGGCAGCTTGGAGTTAGGATAAATGAAAATCGTGTGAGCCACAGGAGAGGTGCCGAGACATAAAACATGAGGGTGCCCTTGATCTCACTCACTCCTCCTTACATTGTTCTAGCAGCTCCTGAGGTTTTGAGTCTTTTTCCCCATTCTCCAAGTCTGTATAGCCAACATAACAGACGGTCACATTTATTCACTTCTCTCTTATTTTGGTGGCTTGACTCAGGGCCTCAAGCATGACAAACATTCCCTCATCCCTGAGCTCTACACACAACCTTGGTTTTCTAGTCTATTTTATGCCACTCTAGGGGAATAAGATATCCATGCTTCTTCCATTCCTTCACTATCTTGGCTTACTTTGGCTGAATTCTAGTCAAATTTGTTGTGTGTGATGGTTTTGCTAATAGATCTTTCAGAGAGCAAACCGGTCTTCCCAATCTCCTTGAATCATCTTACTTTTTGTATGGTATGAACCATTACCAGTGGTGTGGTGGCTAACAGTGACCACTTGACAAGGATTTGATGTCACCTAGGAGACAAACCTTTCTGTGCATGTCTGTGAGAGAGTTGCTAGCCTGTGTTCACTGGACTTATGTGTGTATGTGGGCAGGTGCTTGTGTGTCACACTGAGTGTGTAAAAGTCAGACAACTTGCAGGAATTGGTTCTCTCTTCCCACCATGTGGGACCAGGGATCCAACTCAGGCTTGGTGGCAAGAGCCTTTATCTGCTGAGCCATCACACCAGCCCTGAGTAGTTTTGTAACTTATTGGATAGCTCTTAAGCTTGACTTCAGTAGAAGATAATGTCATGTCGCAATGTTAAAAGGTTGGACAAGCCTAGATGCTGCCATTTCTTCCTGGGATGTCCTTTGCTGTGGGGATTGTCAGTCTCCTAATCTAGAGTGTCATTTTAGGTCATTTAAGGTCTTATTGATTCTCTTTGCTGATTCTATAGATTCATACCTAGGAGAAATGTTTCTGGCCAACCTTCTGGAGTATCTTTCAGGCAGATTGAAAGAGCTCAGCTCAAATGCGTCTATTTTAGGGATGGAGGGACACGAAATAAGCAGCCCAGAGCAGGCTTTGTATCGTCTCCTTGGCCAAGGGCCTGTTTATCAGCCCGGCTATGGGAGTAGGCCTTCTGCAAGTTACCAGCATCCTTCCCAACCTGGCAGCTGAGGAATGCCTGGGCTGGGATATGCACGCGCTGCCCAGCAGAGTGGGGTGCCTCATCAAAGGTACCTTCTCCACACCCCCTCACCCTGCTGAACTCTCTCTCTCTCTGTCTCTTTGGACTCTTCTCCCTGTACAAATATAGCAAGAGGTTGTACAGAAACCATGGTCTTTCATGGGCAGATGTAGATGAAATAAAACGTACATGTCACTTGCGCTTCACAGGCAGTCCTCTGAAAATGAGGACTCAGAGTTTGGGCCTTATTCGGGGTGTGTGTATGTGTGTATGTCATCTTGCTAATAAGGTCATTTTATTCCAGGTACCATTTCTATTGGTGCATATTCTTTCAAGGTTTTGAAGAGATTTAACCTGATTAGAAAATCATTTGACATCCTTTCCTTTGTACCTCATGGCTGTCATTGAGGCAAGAGCGACTTCAAAAGCCTTCCCAGGACCTCACAACTAAGATACGACCAATGAGACAAAAACTAGGGCTCCATGAGGCTTCAGCTGCCCTCCAGTCTTCGTAAATAGGACCTGGAACCTTCAAGGGGTTGGCAGGGTTAGCAGGACTAAAGTGAGGAAGGAACGGCACGTAGACATGGTCTGTAATGTCTCAACAGGTTGGGTCATAAGACTTAATTCTAAAAATTATCTTTTGAAATCCATTTATAGATGAGGAATCCAGAAACTCAGTGTTAAATAACTTCCTGGGCTGAGAGTAGGACTACATAGGTCTCAAAACTATTCATTCTAGGAGATGGCTGGGTGAGGGAAAAGTTCTGGAAGACACATCACATCATCACATTAGTGTGTGTGCGTGTATGTATCCCCATGTGTGCGCACACGTGTCCCCATGTGTATATGTGTGTGTGTGTCCCCGTGTATGTGTATGCATGATAACTGTTTTGTTATACGTAATTTTACTATATTCAAGTTTAAACCTTCCTTTTTATTTAAACAGAAAACGGAAGGTGATGTGGGATCCCCCTCTGTCTGCTGTGAATATCATTGGTTCATAAAGGAACTGCTTTGGGCCTATAGCAGACCTGGAGGGGAACAGAGCTAGGTGGGGAAAACTAAACTGAATGCTGGGAGGAAGAAGATGGAGTCAGAGAGAAACCAGGTAGTGACACCAGATGAAACTTTTCCCGGTAAGCCACAGCCTCGTGGTGATACACAGATTAATAGAAATGGGTTAAATTAAGATGTAAGAGTTAGCCAATAAGAAGCTAGAGCTAATGGGCCAAGCAGTGATTTAATTAATATAGTTTCTGTGTGGTTGTTTCAGGTCTGAGCTGCCAAGCAGCCGGGAAACACACAAGCAGCCTCCTTTTTACACTGGCTGATTTGGCAAGATTAGCTAGTCAGCAAGTCCCAGAAATTCTCCTGTTTCTGCCTCCTGATTATATATATGCATATGCTGCTAAGTCCAGATGTTGGGTTTTTTTTTTTTTACATTTTATTTATGTATATTTTATGTATGAGTTTTCTGTATTTATACCTGCATGCCAGAAGAGGGCATCAGATCTTATTATAGATATTCTGAGCCACCATGTGGTTGCTGGGAATTGATCTGGAAGAGCAGCCAGTGCCCTTAACCGCTGAGTCATCTCTCCAGCTCCCTAAAGCCCAGCTTTTTATATGCTGGAGAATCTGAACTCAGGTCTTTGTGCTTGCATTTCAAGCTCTTTACCAACTCAGTCCTCAGCCATCTCCATAGTTTTTTTTTTTTTTTGACAGGTTCACTCTGCAGTCCTGGTTGGCATAGAACTCACTACAAAACCGAGGCTGAGGTCTAATTTGCGGTTGATCCTCCTAGGTGCTGGGAATATAGGAGTGAGCCACTCACCTGATTTTTTTTTCACATTAATATTTATGGTGCCATACAAGCTGGCTTTCTGCAGGTAACATGATCATAAAAGCAGCAGGCTCACACTGTGAATGTTTTGCTCTCTAACAAGTGGTCCTATTTTGAAAGTTCTGAGAACTTTGGGAGGTAGGGCCTAGTTTGTAGAAGTAGGCCATTAGGGGTGGTCCTTTGGGACTATATATATATATTTTTAAGATTTATTTATTTATTACGTATACAACATTCTGCCTCCATGTATGCCCGCACGCCAGAAGAGGGCACCAGATCTCATTACAGATGGTTGTGAGCCACCATGTGGTTGCTGGGAATCGAACTCAGGACCTCTGGAAGAGCAGCCAGTGCTCTTAACCACTGAGCCCACTGAGCCATCTCTCCAGCCCATTGGGACTATATCTTACCCCTGTTTTCAGGCCGGCTCTCAGTTTCCTGTCTGCCATGGCATGAATAACTTCTGTTGCACAGTCTCACCATAACCTGAGGGACTCCTTTAGGCCTTCTGAATCTTGGTAGGATGATACCTTCTGAAATCATGAGCCAAAGTAGTTCTATATTCCCTTATGTTTCTTCTGGCAATTATTTTGGTCACAGAGATGTAGAAGAAAGGAGATACAGCTATGTAGCTGGCCACAGCGGGGCCAGAAAAGTGTTGAATGAAGGTACAGCTTCATGGATGTGTCCCAAGTGACTTTCCTTATTTGAGATGACTCTCACTTTGTTGAGATCCCAGACTTCTGATATAGGAAGTCCTTCTGTATATGTGTTGCTTTTATTGGTTAATGAATAAAGCTGTTTTGGCCAATGGCTTAGCAAAGTAAAGCCAGGCAGGAAATCTGAACAGAGATAAAGAGAGAGTAGGTGGAGTCAGAAAGACGCCATGTAGCTGCCAAAGGAGACAGATGCTGGATCGTTACCAGTAAGCCAGAGTCTTGTGCCGATACATAGATTAATAGAAACTGGTTAATTTAAGATGTAAGAGTTAGTTAATAAGAAGCCTATGCTATTGGCCAAGCAATGTTGTAATTAATATAGTTTCTGTGTGATTATTTCAGGTCTGAGTAGCTGGGAAACGAACAAGCAGTCTCTGCCAACACACTTTTTGTTGCTCCAAGTGCTTTTTGGGTTGTGAAGATTGAGTGGAAAGCAAACATCCTGCCGGCTGCAGATGTAATAGCCTTTTCCATGCCAAGGGTATGTAGGGTTCCTGGAGAGTCAGGACAGCTCATTGGTAGCTGGAATCGTTCTGTCAATGAGTGGGGATGGTCCACAAACCCACCACGAGCAGATGAGTGGCCCCAGCTGAACACAGCCGTTCTGGGAGCAGCTTGCATCTGACAAGGCACTCGGAGCTATGAACACTGCCATTGGGGAACTTCATTCGTTTAGTTCCTTTTTATTTATTTATTTATTTATTATACATACCATGTTCTATCTACATGTTTTTCTGTACACCAAAAGAGGGCACCAGGTCTCATTATAGATGATTGTGAGCCACCATGTGATTGCTGCAAATTGAACGCAGAACCTCTGGAAGAGCAGTCAATGCTCTCAAGCTCTGAGCCATCTCTCCAGCCCCAATCTTGTTTTAACCTATTCTTCTGAATGGCAATTTAGTATCACTTTTAGAAGAAAATATTCGTGGTAGAGATATTAAAAAGAAAGAATATAAAACAAAGTAGAAATCCTTCTGGTTCCTAACAGCAGTAGCACCCTAAATCATGTGGTATATATCCTTTCAGACACGTTTTCTGTGTGAATGTAACATCACAACAAGATTGGCTAGAACTAGATCAACTGGCCCTTTCTCTTCTTCTCGCTTCCCTGTTCACAATGCTTGTATTTCTTTCCAGCCAACATTCTCTTAGACCTGGCACATTCTTTGGACTTCTTGTATTGTCTATAGACTTCGGTTGGGCTTAAGCTGCCCAGCTTAGACACTGTCCAAACCGGCTTCCTCTGGGCCCCCAGAGAATCCTAGCCCTTCTTCTGAGTCACTTTGTGGGCTTGGTGCTTCCCACACCTACTGCAGAAAGTGCAGAAGCACTCACTGTGTTTTCTGGAGCACCACTAGCAACCAGACCTGTTACTGCTGCTGAGACAAGGTCTCACTATGTAGCCCAGAGTGGCCTCAAAGTCACAGCAATCCTTCTGCCTCAGTTGCCACCCTGTGTTGATGGCAGCATTCTGTATTTTTTGAAAAGAACTGTATTCTTAAGTAATATTTCATATGGATTAACTTTCCAATAATCCAGGATTTTTTTTCATAGTATCGTTCAGTTCTGAGACGTAAATAATAAAAGTGTAAAAAACCCCCCTACACTCAGGAATTATTGCATTGGAAGCAGAAAGACAATTAAATGATTTTGAAAACAGTAGTCATGGGCTGAGGGAAAAGGCGTTTGCTGCCAAACCTGACATCCTGAGTTCATTTCCTGGGACCCACACAGAGAAATCAACTCCCAAAAGTCATCCTCTGGCCTTCATATGTGTAGGGAGATGGAGCATCTGTGTATACATATAAACACAATACTCTCTTTCTCTATGCTGTATATATATTAATATGTATATAGTATATGTAATATACATATCAAATAAACCAGTAGTTAAAATACCTACATGAAACAGGTAGGAAAATGTAAACCAAATGTTAACAATGGTTCTATCAGGGTGATGCAATATCAATTTTTTTCTTTTTGTGTTAACAAAAGTTTTCTAATAATGGCTATTTTTGGTTCATATAACTATAAAAAGGGGTTCTTAAAACCCCTCACAGCTGGAGGCAAGTCCTTTACTTTTCTAGGTTTCATTTCCTTTATATGTGATATTGGAATTCCAGTAATCTCTGCTCCCTAGAGAGATGATTGGGGTCAACCAAACCCAAGCAAAGCACTTTCCACATCTCCACGTCCAGGGTGAGTGTTGGGGACAATGGCAGTCTCCATTGTCTTGGTTGTCACCAGGCTCATAGTCTTCTTCTTGGAGTAGAAAAGTGGTATTTCATAAATTACTGCCCGGATGCCACCCTTTGATGTCCTGGCACTAAGGGTCAATTCTGAATTGGCACACCGTGTAAACGAAGGCTGTGCTTTTGTTCCCAGCCACCCAGACCTAAATAATCACACAGAAACTGTATTAATTACAATACTATTTAGCTGATGGCTCGGGTATATTTCTAGCTAGCTCTTACATCTTAAATGAACACATTTCTATTAATCTGTGTATCACCGTGAGGCTGTGGCTTACCAGTAAGGTTCTGGACTCTTTCTCCTTTGGCAGCTACATGGCATCTCCCTGATTCCACCTTCTTTCTCGCTGCATTCAGTTTAGTTTTCCTGCCTACCTATATTCTGCCCTGCCATAGGCCAAAGCAGCTTCTTTGTTAACCAGTGGTAATAAAACATATTCACAGCATACGGAGGGGAATCCCACATCAAACCAGACCCCTCTTCACCTCCGTAAGCTGCCCTCTGGTGCCTGACCTCTATTCAGGCTTTATACTCTAGCTACACTGGCTGTTGGTTCCCTGATTAAATTTAAGTTCTAGCCCAGAACTTAGTTAGCAGAGCCTTTGCAGACACTGTCTGCTTGGGATGTCCATCTGACAGCTCCCCATAGTTGGTTTTCGGTCTTAGCACAGAAGGCGGTACCTCAGATGGTTTTGTTAACCCCACTGGTTGAGAATAAGACCACTACCTGAGTTTAAAGTCAAATTTGAAGCAAGCTTTAATTAAATATTGGCCAGGTAAATGGGTTCTGTTCAGGTTCATATCTGTATTCCCAGGAAATGGCCTCAGTCACATTTTGCAGAAGAAGGCAAATCCATAATTCACTGCATTTCCCACATAGTCCAATCTGGGGCAAGTACACATCCTGATGGACTTTCTGCCTGCGTATCTACTGCCTACATCCAATCAGGGCAAGGGTACATCCTCATGTTATGTCCTGCCCACATGTGATTAAGCACATCCAGTGCAGATGGGTCAAGCAAACTTGTGTAGGAGAATGAAAACACATGGCTTGTTCTCTCCCGTAAACAACAGCCTCCAGCATTTCAGGAACTCTCTGTCATTGGGCAAGGGGCTTGTGGATCAGAGGCATTTTTTTGTTTCAAGGGTTTCTTAGGCATAGTAATTAAAACTTAAAATGTAAATTTGGCTCTCATGGTTTCCCTGGATGTCCAGCCAGAAGCCACCTCTACAGACACGTATTATTCAAGATTTGCCTTATGGGATTTTCATGACACCTGTCTCTACCTTACATGGTTTTGGGTACTTGTTTTATTCTCTTACCTGGTGTCAGTCTCCCTGTGGTCTTTGCTTGGCCTGTCGGAGATGTCACCTGAACATCTAGAACGGGCCAGGGGCCCCATAGGTGCTCAACCCACCATAGGTGAAAACATTAATGATTAAATTTGACCTGTTTCTACCACCTCAGAGTGTGGCTGCTTTCCCAGGGAAGGGGTCAACTGTGACTTTATTGTCATGCCCCACTTTCTGTCCCCTTCTAATTAGGAAGAGGATCCAGAGCAAACCAAACACCTGCTTCTCAGCTCCCTCTCCCCTGTAACCATATTCATAGCTTTCTACCTTAAATTAATTTTTAAAAAGGCCTCCCAGATTTGAAAAGAGAACCTTGTAGCCTTTAGCTCTGATACTGGCAGGCTGGCCAGACAGTCCTCACTCTACAAAGAGACAAGTTTCTTTGTGTTCACTGGGAACAATGCCCTGTGGAGGGTCCACGAAAGTTTATTTGACTCACAATGCAAAGTAGAAAAATAATGCCTTGAAATTCTAGGAAATGCAACATGGGAAATGAACAAGAAATATAATTTGCATGTTTGTCTTGAATATTAATATTGAAGAAGGAAGGAAATGCTTTAAGGAGGTTAAGGGTGAGGAAACCAGCCTTCTGAGGAACAGGTCTTGGTTTGCCTAACGGAGCATACCTTGATGTGGGAGGTCCTTCTGTATATGTGTTGCTTTTATTGGTTAATGAATAAAGCTATATTGGCCAATGGCTTATCAGAGTAAAGCCAGGCGGTAAATCTGAACAGAGGTAGAGATAGATAGATAGATAGATAGATAGATAGATAGTAGGCTGAGTTGAGAGAGACACCATGTAGCTGCCGAAGGAGAAGACACCAGAACATTACCTGTAAGCCATAGCCTTGCTGCAATACATAGATTAATAGAAATGGGTTAATTTAAGATGTAAGAGCTAGCTAGGAATATGCCTGAGCCAGTGGCCAGACACTGTTGTAATTAATATAGTTTCTGTGTGATCATTCAGGTCTAGGTAGCCGGGAAACAAAAGCACAGTTTTCTTTTACAAGACCCTCATATCCACAGCACCAGAGGTGGCCAGAGGCCGATGCCAACTTGTTGTACCCATTGAATCCTAGAGGCTGGAAAGAACACAAGAGGATTATTCTGGAACACTGAGATTTGCATGTACAATAGAGGTGACACACGAGATTTTGTAGGGAACCCCTGCCAGAATTCTTCAGTATAAACAACTGGACAGCTTTAAAGAGAACAGACTCAGGTCTGAGAACTGGGGCTCAGCTGAGGCTCTGGGTTTAATCTGCAACACGCAGACTAGGAGTGAGCGGTGGCCGCATGCCAGTAAGCCCAGCATTTCACAGGCGGAGCGTCACAAATTCAAACTTATCTTCTTTGCACGGAGCAGTGGTCCTCAGCCTGTGGGTTGCGACCCCTTTCCTAAGGCCGCATATCAGATATCCTGCATATCAATCAAATATTTACATTACGATTCACAACAGCAGCAACATCACAGTTATGAAGTAGCAAGGACATAATTTCATGGTTGGGATTAGGTTTAGTTTGTTTTCATTGTTGTTTGCTGCAAAGGTAATGTCAAGTGTCATTTTTCTCCTTTATTTGATTTTTGTGCTGTTTCTTTGAGGCTAAAGCTTTTATCTCTTGAAAGTCTTCCGAAAGCAAGAGCAATATCCTAATATGGGAGGCTGAATGAAAATTATGATATCATTTTAAGGAAGTGTTCTCTTTGTGAAAAAAAGACTTACCAGTTTGCAATGATTCCAGGAGACACTTTGGAAACCTCTAGAGAAATGGTTAGAGACAGAGAAAGTGGACTCCCAGTCCTTATTCCTTGAGGGAAGGCCTCTCAATTGTTTTCTTTTTAATGTATATTTTAATTCAGTGCATATGTATCTATCTGAGTGGGTATGTGCATTGGGAGTGTAAGTGGCAGCGGAATCCAGAAGGGGACAGCAGATCCTCTAGACTGGATCTACAAGTAGTTGTGAGCAGCCTGATGTAGGTTCTAGGAACTGAATCTGGTCCTCTTCCAGAGCAGACAGCACTTAACTATTGAGACGTCTCTCCAGACTCCTCAATGAAGTGTTTTAAAGATCACCAAAAAGTTGCTAAGACCAGTGGTACATGCCTTTAATCCCATTATTCAGGAGACAAAGACGGGCCTAACTCTGGGAATTCAGCTTGAGATAGTGATACCCTGTCTTAAACAACACAGTCACTGAAAAGAAAAGCTGCTAATTATGTGTTAGCAATAACAGATCTGGATTTAGAGGACAGGGTGGAGGTGGAACTCAATGTACTTAGAATGTGTGAGACCTTGGGTTCCATCCCCAGTGCCACCAAACAAATAAGCAAGCAAATTAATCCATCAGTTCAGAGGACAAAAGCAAAAATAGGGTAACATTTCTGGAATTTGGAATTTTAAATGCTTAGACAAGAGAAACAATGCTCTTGAAAATGGTGTTAAGCAATTCCAAAACAACCAGTGTGTGTGATGATTAAGTTGTTAATATTATGGTTGTACATGAAGAAATATGAATAAAATTTTCATGAGCTGTGAGATCAAAAGCAGCAGTTTGTCTAGTGATGGTGGCACACCACTCCTTTAATCCCAGCACTCCAGAGGCAGAAGCAGGAGGATCTTCATGAGTTTGAGGCCAGCCTGGTCTACAGAGTGAGTTCCAGGACAGCCAGGGCTACACAGAGAAACCCCATCTCAAAAGAAAGAAAAGAAAAATAGAAGTTTGTCTTTCTTTCCTTTTTCTTTTCTTTCAGTGTTGGAGACTGAACCCATGATTCTGCATCCTTGGCAAGTGTTCTACCACTGAGCTACGCAATCAGCAAAATTAATAATATATCTTAATTAAAGAATACACTAAAAGTATCCTTTTATGTCCCAGAACTCACTTTGTTGACCAGGATGGCCTCGAACTCACGGAGATCCACCTGCCTTTGCCTCTCAAGTGCTGGGATGAAAGGTGTGAGCCACCACTTCCGGCTGTAATGTGTGTTTTAAAATGAGTGCAAAAATATTGTATCAGAGGCTGAAGACATGACTCTGTAGTCAAGAGCAAACCTTGCTCTCACAGGGGACCCAGGTTCAGTTCCCAGAACCTATGTTGGGAAGCTCATAAACGCGCTTGTAACTCCAATTCAAAGGGAATCTGACATCTGTGGCCTCCACTGGCATCTACACTCACGTGCACATACCCACTCCCAGACTCACATAATTAAAAACAATCAAAATAAAAAACAACATACTAAATATTAATGTGGTTTGAATGTGAGATGTCACTCCTAGACTCATGTGTGTGGTGATATTTTGTTTATGCTCTAACAAATAAAGCTTGCCTAAAGATCAGAGGGTGGAGCTTGCCACTAGTTAACTATAGAGGCCAGGCAGTGATGGCACCTTTATCCCAACACTTGGGAGGTGGAAGCAGGAAGATCAGGAGTTCAAGGTTACACTGGACTGTGTGAGATTTAACCAGTCTAGAAGAGAAGGAGAGCTCACATCCTTGATCCCAGCACTCGGGATCTCACGCCTTTAATCCCAGCACTAGGGAGGTGGACATGAGTGATATTGTCGGACGGAGAGAGGAATAGAAGGGAGGAGGAGACAAGAACTCAGCCCATTCGGTCTGAGGATTTTGTAGAGGTAAGAACTTTAGTGTTGGGGGCTGGAGAGATGGCTCAGCGGTTAAGAGCAATGCCTGCTCTTCCAAAGTGCTCTTCCAATGGTCCTGAGTTCAATTCCCAGGAACCACATGGTGGCTCACAAACGTCTATAACGGGGTCTGGTGCCCTCTTCTGGCCTGCAGGCACACACACAGACAAAATATTTTATACATAATAAATAAATAAATATTTTTAAAAAAAGAACTTTAGTGTCTGGCTGCTTCTCTGATCGTTCAGCTTCCACCCCTATATCAGGTTTTTATTAGTAAGATCAATTAGATTGATGCTACACATGTGTTTGAACGCTTGGCCCCCAGTTGGTGAGTTACTTTAGGAAGGTTGAAGAACATTCAGGAGAGTCTTGCCAGAGGAAATGAATCACTGTGGGGATGGCCTTAGGCGTTATAGCCTGGCCCTGCTTTCTGGTCACACTCCACTTCCTGTTCATGCCCTGCTTCCTGTTCATGCTCCACTTCCTGAATGTGAAGGCCAGCCAAACCCCAGCACTTGCCACCACGCCTAGCCTGCTTGCTGTCGTGTGTTTTCCCACCATTAGGGACGACATGCCTCTGGAACTGTTAGACAAAATAAACCACTTTCCCCACTCAGTTGTTTTGGCCTGGTGTTGCAGCACAACAATGAGGGAGTAACTTTGACCACTACAGGCATTTGACTTTTTCTGCTTACATCCCTGAAAGTCAATATGTCCAGTCAGGTTAGTTAAGGGAAGATGATGTTCTTCTAAAATCGGGGGTCAAATTCTAACATCACCTCTTTGTTTGGGGGCATGGGTGTCCCCACTTCAAGAGCAGTTTGTTTCTGAAAGCTGCAGAGCCCCCTGGAGGAGGAGCAGGCTCTGGGGCTATCGTGGTAACTCTGCCTTCTGGGAACTTACTTGTCTCTCTGTATGTTAACAGCTAAAAAATAGAGAAACAGTCACATGTTTAAGTCATTTTATAAGATCTTTCTGTGTAATTGAGCTGGTCTGAAACTTGGTATAGACCAGAATAGCCTTAAACTTTTGGTAGTCCCTCAGCCTCTGGTTTCTGAGTACTGTAGTTGCATATGTGCACCTCTGTGCCTACCTTCCTGCACCTGTACTTAAAAACAAACAGACAAACAAGAAGGACAAGGCCATCAGTGTTGACCTCGTTGGCTGAGCACTGTGTCAGTGTCCTTCCCAGGTTATCCAGTTCGTCCAGGAACTTTTCTACAGTACCAGTAGCTTCAAGGTCAGGTGACCGGGACCCCAGCCAAGTCTCAAACCCTTTGAAAAGCTGTCTGATTTCTTAATCTTACTTGGTCACATGTACCTCACCCTGAGATGGAGGTGATTATGATGCCTGCTTCACTGGCTAATGGAAAATGTTAAACCTGTCTGTAAATCTGGAAATAAATGGCAGCCATTATTATTATTATTATTATTGTTATTGTTATTGCTATTTTATTCCTGATACTGTGTGACAGGGTCTCTTGTGTATCCCAGGATGGCCTTAAACTCACTACATAGCTGAGGATAACCTTGAACTCCTCACCCCATGATCTCCACTCCACCCAACAAGATAATATTTCAACTGTACATAACATGCTTGGCCAGATTTATCAATTTTAAGATGGATGGACCCAAACCAAGGTCTTTCTCATAAAAAAGCAACTGTAAAATCTTAATCAGATTTCTTTGTGAGTATATATGTGTTTGTGTGTGTGTGTTCATGTGTGTGTATGTTTGTGTGTGCACGCCATCATTCCTGGTGTATGTGGTGCTGGGATTGAACCCAGGTCTTTGAGCATAGTAGACAACCACTCTGCCAATAATCTACATCTCCGCCTTTGACCAAGGTTCTTGAGAGATGCTTTAGGGGACTCTGAGGGTGCCCTCCTTCCCCGGAGCAGTGCAAAGTAGGCTGCAGTCCTGGCAGGACTCAGGTTGAACTTTAGGAGCTGAATGGCACCATCCCTAATTCCAAAAGCTTTCTATTTTTCTTCTGGGCTTTGCAGTTGAGTTGTAGTAACAGAGGGGAAAAGATGAACTGCACATTAGTCTGCTCTTCATCCTTCAAAGATGATGCCCAAGTGCTATTTATATCCCAAATCTTCTATCTGTCTTTGAAGGCTCTGGATTCTTTGATGGAGTGGTTGTCACTCAACGGCAGCATATCAATAATGAATGTTTTAGACCAGGTATAGACTCAGGTCATTTCTTCTCTCCGAGCCTGGCTTATTGTGCAAAAGAAAACAAAAACAATAGAATTCTACATTGCCTGGAGCCATGGACTTGGACTGTGCGTGTTGGGGATTAACACTGAGCCAGTTTAGTCAGCTGTTACATAGCAAGCATCTTCGGCTTTTACGTGGGCCAAGCACATCGTTAAAGGGGAGAGTTAAGTTACTCTTTTATCTTTCCTTCAATAGGTCCATATCAGTCACCCAGATGCAGCAAGGGATGGCTAGTGAAGCAGCAGCACTGCTTTGCATGGTGTTCCTAATGTCAACAAGGTGTACCTGGTCAGGAAGCCCAGTGGCTTCTTGGATGAGGGCTAATGCTGGCAGAGATTGTCCAGGAGGTTGACAGGATCAAACCATGCCCCGCATCTCTCCATAGCTGCTCTTTGGTTGTTAGGCCCTGCACCCTTATTTGAGGCTCCCAAAACTTTCACCAAGGCAGCCACGGAGTAGATCATAGAAAACCACGCTTCTTCCTTTGCCTCCTCAGAGTCAAAAGGACAAGCCAAGAGTCAAGTGGCCCACGTAGCCTTGGTGGAGACCTGTTAACCACTAGGTTTTGTGTATGCGTAGGTTAGGGGTGGGTCGTTAAAGCACTAGCCCTTCTCAGGTCCTTCCAAGTCCAGAGCAGGAGACAGAGACCTAATGAAGGCCAGCCCATGAGTCTGCCCCTCCTACCATCTGTCAGGAAGGAGAGCTGTTATTGTGCCTGCTGCACACACAGGAATGTCAGGCTGCTGAAGGCTGCCGCATGTTCTGTGGTGACGTGGTGAACGAGTAACAAAGACAGGGAAAGGGGCCAGGGTTCTGGCCCTTCCCGTTTTACTGCCTTAGCCCAGGTCTGACCGCCTCTTTAAATCCTCAGATTCAGTCAGAACTGAGGGCTGTGAGCGTGAACAAGCTCTATTACTAGCATTAAGGTAAAGGACCCTGGTTTCTCCAATAGTCTACTGCAAACCTGCCTTTTAATTTCAGTGATCAAGGCCTAGAAGGAGGCCGAATACATCCTGTTCCTCAGGCACGCAAATGAATTTGTTCTTTCAGAGGCTGGTATTTCACAGCAACTGCTGACGGAGCCTATACGGGCTGGGACTGCAGCTGCTGGTGAGCAAATGTGTGTTATTTATAGCTGTGTGTGTGTGTGTGTAAAGGATGGATTTTTTTCCTTCTGAGAAGTATTGATACCGCAACAGGAAGTGATCTCAGTCAGAGACAATGCTATCGCCAGAATCAAGTCTACTGTTCTCAAATTTGTGAATGAGTCAAAATCACCTGGAAGGGTTTGTTAGAACACAGTGTAGCTGATGTGGAGGCTTATGCCTGAGACTCCAGCACTGAGAAGGTACAGGCAGGAACATTACAAGTTCAAGGTCAGCCTGACCTACATAGAAAGACTTGTGTCTCAACAAAACATCAGGACAAAATGCTGCATGGGCTGGGGAGATTGCTCTGTCCGTAAAGTCCTTGTAAGCAGGTGTGAGGACTGAAGTTCAGATTCCCAGTGCCCACACAAATGTCAGATGGTTATGGTGCCCTCTGTCATCTCAGCATTGGGAAGGCAGAGATTGTGGTGGTTTGGGTAGGAATAGCCCATAGACTCATGTGTTTCAATACTTGGCCATAGGGAGTGGCACTATTAGGAAGTGTGCATGTCACTGTTGGACAGACTGTTGAGGTCTCAGATGCTCAAGTTATGCCCAGTACGGCACACAATTTCCAGTTTCCTGCTGCCTTCAGATCAAAATGTAGAACTCTCAGCTCCTCCAGTACCATGTCTGTCAGCATGTTGCCATATTTGCTGACGTGACAGTAATGGACTGAACCTCTGAACTGTAAGCCAGTCCCAGTTAAATGTTTTCCTTTATAAGAGTGGTGGCACACGCCTTTAATCCCAGCACTCGGGAGGCAGAGGCAGACAGATCTCTGAGTTCGAGACCAGCCTGGTCTATAAGAGCTAGATCCAGGACAGGCTCCAAAGCTACAGAGAAACCCTGTCTCAAAAACAAACAAACAAACAAACAAAAAAACCCAACAAACAAACAACAAGCCAGGTGGTGGTGGCGCACGCCTTTAATCCTAGCACTCGAGAGGCAAAGGCAGGCAGATCTCTGTGAGTTCGAGACCAGCCTGGTCTACAAGAGCTAGATCCAGGACAGTCTCCAAAGCCACAGAGAAACCCTGTCTCGAAAAACCAAAAAAAAAAAAAAAAAAAAAAGAGTTGCACGGTCTTGGTGTCTCTTCACAGCAGTGGAAACCCAAACTAAGACAGAGATGACTTAGTGGGTTGTGTTGACGGATCTTTTACTGAGTTTGGATGCTGGGGCAAACCCATGTAAGTTGAGGTCGGCTATCTTCCTCCATTGCTCTGAGATAGGATCTCTCTCACTGGAGTTCACCAACTGGTTAAGTCAGATGGCCCCAGCTCTTACAGCCCTTCTCTCTCTGCCTCCCAGCGACGGGGGAAGCACCTTCACACCTAACTTCATACCTGGGTGCTGAGGATCTGAACTCAAGCCTGATGCCTGGTACGGCAAGCTCTCTTTACCCTCTAAGCCATCTCTCTAGCCTACAAGTGATTCCTTTTGTAAAAATTGTACTTTTCAGGGAGGTGAGATGGTTCAGTGGGTGAAGGTTCCTGCTGGGCCTGAAGACCTCGGTTAATTACCCTGATTATACAGTAGAAGAAGAGAACTGACTCCTGCAAGTGTTCCTGTGTTCTCCACTCAAGGGCCATGGCACTCACACATACACACATGGAACAAAAAAACTTAATGTAATTAAAAATAAAAAATGATGCATTGCTATATGTGTATATGTCTATCCATTTTCTCATTCTCAATTTTGTGTATTGTGTTTTCCTTTTTTTTTATTGGTTAGGCTAGTGAAATATTTACTGAAGTTGCTATATTGTTTTGTTTTGTTTTTCAGTGATTCACCCCTTCCTGTCCCTCCTCTGCTTTACCCTACCCTTCCCTGTCTTTCTTTTGAGCTTACACTGGTTTAGAACTCATTCTGCAGCCTGGGCTGGCCTCAATGCCAATCTCGGCTTTCCTAGTGCTGGGGTTCCCGGCATGCGCTACTATGCCTAGCTTTGACGGGCACTCCTCATCTCAGGAAATGCTTGCTGTACAAACCTTGACAAGATAATCCACAACAAAGGCAGCTGGTATGAAACCCACAGAAAGTTATCTCCCAGCAGTTAGTTCTGCTGATTTTGTATCCAAGTTTATTACGCAGGCATCCCTAGATATCCACAGCAGGTTGGATTCCAGTATCTTCCCCCCAGATACCCAAATCTGCAGATGTTCAAGCCTCCAACATGAGCTCTCAAAATGTTGACGTATAACCTACACACATGCTTCTGTATACTTTAAACTGTCTCTAGATTACTTAAAATATCCCAAACAATGTAAATGCCATGCCACAGTTTTTATACTGTATTGTTCATAGCATAGTGATGAAGCATTTGCCTATGGCCAGTCCAGGCCCCACCCCCAATCCTGTCAATCCATAGTTGGACCCACAGATGCAGAACCCATGGGTATAGATGACTGACTTTGGCTTTATTTAATTCTGTCTTCCTGTTTCCCTTAGATCTTAAAACCTGTTTTTGATTGAATCATTTCCTTCAGATTCATTCTTCTTAAACACATAATTCTTAACGTTAAATCTATTTATTTGTGTGTGATCTAATGGAGCAGCACATGTGGGGGTCGGAGAACAACTTATGGGAGTCGGTTCTTTCCTTTCATGGCGTGGATCTTGGAGATCTAACTCAGGTTGTCAGGCTTGGCAGCAAGCCCTTTAACCTGAGCCGTCGTGCCAGCCCAACAAATGATTCTGAGAGTGGGGTTTTTCCTTTTAACACACATATACATACATATAATCTTTGATTCTATTTCACAGACTTTAAGAAATAGGATTTTCCTTATTATTTGCTAAATGATCTAGTTTTTTTCCTTTATTCGTGGAAATGAAAGATGTTAGACACACAAAAAAATCATCTTTAAGTCTTGTTATTCAGTGATCTTGGTCTGGCAACGCCTTCTCTTTTCTCTTAACTTCTGTGGATTAAAGCAATAAAGCCTTTTAACAGGATTCCTGCGTCGTGTGTGCTCAATGAGGTTAAATTGCACTTCTCTGCAATTTGGAAGGAAACGGAATTGGAAGACGGAAGTTCAAGTCCCAACTCTGCCACCTTTTATTGGTAACCAAATAAATAACCCAGTTTGAGTCTCACATTATGTGCAGCTGTGAGGTCACATTGCATTCTCTTCCTTGCAATTCAGGACTGCAAGCAATATGGAATTAGTTTCAATTAGGCTGGCTTAATGACTTCTAGGCTCGTTTGTTAGTTGAGTCAGCTTGGCCACCGGAACTGGAGATGCTAAGTACAGCTCTTGCTGTGATCAAGTTGATGCCTTGGCTTCCTCGAGCTTTCTTGTTTGACACCAAGGAGAAAAACATCCAGACAATTTTGGGACTCATTTCCTCGCCCTTTATCAGATGGGCCCTAGAGCTGACTGGATGGGATGTCAGCCCGATGTCAGAGCATGCTCTGTGGAAACTCCTCTTCAGGCGAGGCTGTTTCCTCACTGCCAGGGTATTTGGATGATCTGGCTTTTCCTTTCCACATGCTTGGAGATTGTCTGGGCTCTTTCCTTGGCGTGGCTGCCCTTCTGTGACAGGGACTTGTCTCGGGGCTGAGACCTCACAGCTGCAAGAACACAGCTACTTTGCTTGTAGGTTTTCCTAGTAAATCAAACACCACAACACACGACTGCCCTCTTGTACAGCCATAAGATTTGATGACCGTAGCGACATATTTTACACATATCATGTCTCGTATTCCCCATAGCAAGCTTGATGCTATGGAAACCATCCCCCCTCTTAAATTGGGGACTCCTGGTGCTCAGAAAACACGAAAAATACCCTCAAAGAGGCAAAGACAAGAGGTAGAGCCCCAACTGCTTGGTTTGGCCTCGGATTTCAACTCGAGTGCCATTTCCATCCCAGACTTCACAGTTTTCCTGTAGGTGGTGCTAAAGGGTTTGATTCAGTTTGTTTATTATGACAGATTTCAATAGAGGGAAGTAAAGTGTAGGGGACACCTTTTCTCCTTTGTCTGAGAGTCCCACGGGGGGGGGGCAAGCAACAGCCCCGAGGTAACATGCTGATGCCACAGGAAAAAATTAACAGAGGGTGATGAAGTCATACTTCTCTGGGGAGGGATTTAACTCTAGGCACATTTTGTTTGCAAAGAAAGCCAAACCTAGTCTCAAGATGGGAAGGAGGTGTAGAGCCAGAAGCAGGAAGGCCAAGAACTCACAGAGATCCACCTGCTTCTGCCTCCTGAATGCTGGGGTTAAAGGTGTGTGGCACTGCCCAGCACAAAACACTCTTTAATTCATTGCCAGGAGGCTCAAAGTCCTGCTTCCATGTGACGGTTTGAATGAGATGTCTCCCATTGTCTTAGCTAGGGATTATTGCTATGGAGATACATCAGGGCCACAACAGCCAGGGCTGGCTTACAGTTCAGGGATTTAGTCCATTATTGTAATATTGGGGAAACAAGGCTGCATGCAGGCAGACATGGAGAAGGAGCTGAGAGTTCTGGATCCCAGGCAGTGGGAAGGCGGTGAGTCAGTAGGCATAGCTTGAGCTTCTCAAACTTCAAAGCCTACCCTTAGTGACACACTACCCCCCAAATGGCCACGCCTACTCCAGTAATGCCACTCCCTCTGAGTCTCTGGGGGCCATTTTCACTCAGACCACCACACCCATGTACCCGCGTATTTGATACCAGTCTCCAGTTGGTGATGTTATTTGGGGAGGCCTAGGCGGTACTGTTGGAGGAGGTGTGACACTGGAGGTGGGCTTTGAGGTTTCCTAAGCCAGGGTTCTGTCCCTAGCTTTTTCTCTGCTTAGTGTTTGCCGTTCAAAATGTGAGCCCTCAGATTCCTTCTCCAGCCACCATGCCTGTGTCTCGCTGCCATGTTTCTCTGCCATGACAGACTCATCTGTCTGGGACCATAAGCCCAAATGAACTCCCTCTCCTATGAGCCGGCTCTTCGCTGCATTTTATCACAGGATCAGAAAAGAAACTAATATACTCCACTGTGCTATTTTCAATTTCAGACTTCTAAGATCTGCCAGAAATCACAGTAACACACCCCAATCCTTTCTTTACGGCCCAGCAAACGAGGGATTCTCTGGAGTCCAGATCACTACTGAACCAGCGTTCTCCTTGGGCTCAACTTCCATTTGACTTAGCTGATTGCATTCGGGCAGCCATCGTGAGAATGAGTGTGCGTGTGGACACTTTCACACGGAGGCCTCAGTCCTGGGACCATGAGAGGGAAACTCAGATTTGCAGGGCATGTAGGGAGCAAGACTTTCTTGTGTCAGTTAGCTTGTCATTATAAAAAGATACCTGGCCTGGGGCTGGGAGGTGGTGGCACCCACCTTTAATCCCAGCACTCGGGAGGCAGAGGCAGGTGGATCTCTGTGAGTTCGAGGCCAGCCTGGTCTACAAGAGCTAGTTCCAGGACAGGCTCCAAAGCTACAGAGGAACCCTGTCTCGGGTGGAAAAAAAAAAAAGATACCTGGGAAAGCAATTGACGGGAAGAAGTTTTATTTTAGCTGACTGTTTAGGAGACTTCGATTCGTGGTTACTTGGCTCTGTTGCTTTGTGGCCCCTGCATGATGAGGCATGAGTGTGTGGCAGAACAAAGTGGCTTAACTCACAGGTAGCAGTGTATAGGGACGAGAGTGCCCGGGGGCAAAAGTTCCTTCAAAGGTATTCCTTCAGAGACCTACTTCCTCCAACCAGGCCCACCTCCCAGTAGTCTGCCTATCTGTGGTTCATCAATAGACGAATTCATTGCTGAAGTTACTGCTCCCATGGTGCAGGCTACTAGACTTCGAGCTATTGGGAGGAACCTGTGGTACCCCCAGTACGGTGACCACACATTAACCAATGAATGGATCCCTCTTCCTCCACATCCTCAAGATCACATATTCCTTTCCCCAAAGGCAAAAAAGCCTCTCATCATGCTCCTGGAATCCAGCAAACTTGTCATGTCGCGAGCAACTCAGTGCAGGTGTGTGGGTTCCCGCGGGTGCTTGTAATGAAGACTCACAGCCGCTCGAGAATGAACTTAGCCTCTGCGGCTGCAGGGGGCTCATCTTCAGTGAACTGAAGCCTTTCCTTCGCCTCTTGGCACCTGTATTTTTTCCTGTGTTTACACTTTAGCTAGTAGATTTCCATATCTCAAAACAAGCTGAGTGAAGTTTCCTAAAATACAATGCCAGGTGCAAATACCTGATTCGTAAGGTACCACGGTTTTTGGGTTTCCTCTAAACCAAGTTTTGTATAGGCTTTGTATCCTTGGGAAACTCTCAGACAAGATTCACATAGGGCAACCAAAGGTATCTGTAACACAAAGGATGGATTAGGGGCTGAGTGAAAACTCCGGAGCTAAGCCAGGTAGAGCCCAGCGGAGTTCATGGCTAGTGAGGGTTACTTGCTAACCCTCTGGTGCCACGCCGGTGAGAACTTCTGCCACACTGCCAGCACCAGGAATTATTAGTCAGTGATGCGGGGCATGAAACCTCCCCCTTCCTTTGAAATCTGTGAGGAGCTCCCCCTTCCCAACATTGCCACATGGAACCCTATCATGTTGTCTCTCTGTGGCACTAATGTCTCTTCTAGTAAATCTCTTACCCAAATGGTAATCTGGCTCAGAGTTCTCTGTGAGCCTGCCCCAATTCCCAAACTTCCAGCAATCAAACCTTGAACATATGAGCCTTTATTTTTCTTTTTTAAAGAACGCTTCATACTCGAACCATAGCACACTGCAAAGTCACACCCCTGTGGGCTCCTGAGTTGAAAGGTAGTAGGAACTGGGAGAAAGGTGACAGGGGAGTGAGGTCAAGAAAAGTTATGAACAAAGCCAAGAAAAATTAAGTTCATGGAAACAAAATAATGTAGTTCTGGGGTTTCCCAAGTTTCTATTCATTCATTCATTCATTCATTCATTCATTCACCATTCACTCATTCACTCATTCTTCATCTATTTATCTATCTATTATCTATCTATCTATCTATCTATCTATCTATCTATCTATCTATCTATCTATCTATCCATCCATCCATCCTGACCACAGTCTCCCCTCCCTCCTCTCCTACAATTGTCTCCTTCCCTCCCTCCACCTCCTCCACTTGATTCATTCCTCCTCTGTTTCTGTTTAGAAAGGAGCAGGCCTCCCCTGGCTGTCAACAAAACACGGCATATCAAGATGCAGTAAGACTAAGGACTTCCCCTTGTATTTAGGCTGGGCAAGGCAATCCAGTATGAAGAATAAGTTCCCAAGAGCCAGCCAAAGTGTTAGGGACAGCCCCTGCTCCCATTGTTAGGAGTCCCACAACTAGACCAAGCTACACAGCCATCACATATGTGTAGAGGGCTTAGATGATCCCATGCAGGCTCCCTGGTTGTTGGTTCAGATGAGTTCCTATGAGTTCCTACGAGCCAGGTTAGTTGTTTCTGTGGGTTTTCTTGAAATGCCCTTGGCCCTTCTGGCTTCTACTATCCTTCCTCCCTATCTTCAGGAGGATTCCCTGAGCTCAGTCAAATATTTGATTGTGGGTCTCTGCATTTCTTTCTTTCTTTCTTTTTTTTTTTAACATTTATTTTGTGTGAGGAGGGCATACATATAGCACTGACTTATGGATTAGAGAACAACTTTCAGAAATCAATTCTCTCCTCCCACTTTTATTTAGCATCTGGTGATCAAACTCAGGCTTTGTGGCAAGTGCCTTTACCCTGAGCCAGAGAGATGGCTCTTGACTTTTTTTCTATTAGATTTCTTTCTTTTTACTTTATCTTACTTACTTTCTTTCTTTCTCTATTTCTTTTCTTTTTTTAAGATTTATTAAGTATACAGTGTTCTGCCTGCATGTATGCCTGCAGGTCAGAAAAGGGAGCCAGATTTCATTACAGGTGGTTGTGAGTCACCATGTGGTTGCTGGGAATTGAACTCGGGACCTCTGAAAGAGCAGTCAGTGCTCTTAACCACTGAGCCATCTCTCCAGTGCCCCCCCTTTTAAAATACTTTTGTCCCTGGTTTTCAATTTATTTATTTTTATTTTATGTGCATTGGTGTTTTACCTGCATGCATGTTTGTGTGAGGGTGACAGATCTTGTAGTTATGGTCAGTTGTTAGCTGCCTTGTGAGTGCTACAAATTGAACCCAGGTTCTCTGGAAGAGTAATCAGTGCCCTTAACCACTATGCTATCTTTCCAGTCCCCCTTTCTGCATCGCTTTCTATCAGTTACTTGATGAAGACTCTCTGATGACAATTGGGGTAATTGTTAAGTATTTTCTTTTAGACGAGCCTCTCCACCAACTCAAATGATTCCAATCATACCGAATTAAAAGATGCCCATGTTTAATGGAGTGTTCCCGGGTAGCCCTGGGGAAATATGGAGAGAGGACAAGAGAGAGAAGGGGAGACCACACAAAACCCGGAGACCACGTATTCATTCTCTGGGGGATGCAGTTTAAATAGCCTGTGGGGGTGGTCTCGACCTTCCCTGGGGAAGGGTCACCATTTGTCAGGCTTTCTCAGAGATGGAGCTTGGACTGAGGCAACTCGAGTCCAGGGGAGGGAGCTTATGCCAGGACCTGGGGTGAAGCCCCCAACCAAACAGTCTGGACTTTTTGTATAAAGGGGTACCAGGGAGCTGAGGTGATGCTTCCAACCAAACAGTAGTCACCAATCTGATCACAGGAGATGGCTAATTCAGGCTACATATCCACTATTGCTAGGAGTCTTAGCTAGGGTCATCCTTGTAGATTCGTGGGAGTTTCCCTTGTATCAAGGTTTTTATTAAATTTTATTATTTTTGTGATGGTGTGTGTGTGTGAACGCGCGCGTGTGTGTGCGCGTATGTGTGTGTGTGTGTGTGCCTCAGTGCCAGTGTAGAGGTCAAACGTCAGCTTACTGGAGTTGATTTTCTTCTTCTAACCTGTGTGTATTCCAGAGATAGAACCTAGGTTATCAGGCCTGTTAGCAGGTCCCTTTAATCACAAAGGCATCTTGTCTGCTCTTTCTAGATTTCTTAAAACCATAGTTCAGTTTGAAATCTAGGATCTATAACTTTCTCTGATTCTTTGGTACAACTCAAGCAAGGGAGAGCTTTGTGTAGTGATATTTCATGTGTATTTTAATAAATAAAGTTTGCCTGGCGATCAGAGAGTAAAACAGCCCCACTGGTCAGCTTTACGCAGTGGTAATACACACCTTTAAGCCCAGTAGCCACACTAGTTTGCCATAGAAACCGGGGAATAGCGTACATGTCTTTAGTCCCAGCACTAGAGGAAATATAAAATGGGAGGAGAGAGAGGCTTAGTCTGTTTAGTCCACTTAATCTGCGGTCACTCAGCCTTGGTAGAGGTAAGACTTCTCTAGTGACTTGACTGTCTTGCTTTCTGGTTTTCAGGTTGAACCCCAATATCTGTCTCCAGGTTTTTATTATTCGTGCTATAACTTTGATCTCATAAGACTGCCCCAAGTATGAAAGGAGTCTTGTGTCAGCGGCACAAATGCCTTTTGAATTTATTTGTTTATTGTTCTGTTCTTTTTTGGTTCATCCCTTTGAGCCTTCTAATAGAACCTGGCTCCCTGAGAGGCTGCCCCTAAGCACTGCTCATCTCAGCAGGGTTTCAGTCATTCCAAAGATAGCTCTGTTCAGCATTTTTTTGGGGATGTTCCCTAAGGAAATATTAAATCAAGTTTATCTCTCACAGCAAAATAATAAATGTTTTTTAGTGTATAAATTAGTCTCCTGACAATTTGGCTATAAATTCACTTCATAGAGTTTGAACTAAGAAAATAGAGCTATTTTTAACAGTAGGTCAAATGGTACTTCCTCAGAACATTTATCTCTAACTTTTTAGAGATAAATTTCTAATTTATTAATTAGTAATTTCACAGCATTCATTCATTCATTTATTCATTCATTCATCCAACAAATATTCATTTAGTGTCTAATTTAGTGCCTAAAAGAAACTTTGTACAAGGGCTTATTTTAGGTGTGTCAGTGAACAGATAATCAAGTTTCCTGTGTTTCTCTTGCTCTTGGGAAGACTGGATCTTGGAACTTTACACGGTGTACATTTATTAATTTGTGTGATTAAAAATACACTATTTGTTTTTTGGGTTTTATTTTTTATGTTTTCTCTCTCTCTCTCTCTCTCTTTCTGTAGGTGTGTGTGAATGGGGGTGTTTGCTGTGGGGTATGTGGAGGTCAAAGAACAACTTTGGTGAGTCAGTTCTCCCTTACTATATGAGTCCCAGAGGATGAACTTGGGTCATCAGGCTTGATGGAAGGTGACCTTCCCTCTGAGCCAAATCACAGGTCTATAAATTGCTTTAAAACTAATATATAAGAACATACACGCTATACATATTAGTAGGGTATCAAGTATGTAGTAGGGTATCAACACATTTTTTTTCTCTTGTAAGATCCATGTAGATGGGGCCAGTGATGTGGAAGTCCCCTCTGTATGCTGTGATTACCTTTAATGAGTAAAGAAACTGCTTTGGACCTATAGCAGGGCAGAACTTAGCTAGGCACGGAAAACTAAACTGAATGCTGGGAGAAAGAAGGCTGAGTCAGAGGAGAAGCCAAGGAGCCACCAGAGACAGACATGCTGAAACTTTGTTGGTAGGCCAAGACCTCGTAGTGATGCACAGATTAGTGGAGATGGGTTAAATTAAGATGTAAGAAGCTAGAGCTAATTGGCCAAGTGGTGGTTTAAATAATATAGTTTCTGTGTGATTATTTCAGGACTGAGCATCTGGGAACTAACTAGCAGCCTCCCTAAACAACAGGCCAGTGTTGCTAATGATTGTCTATCTAGTTCTCATACAGTACCAGTACATAAATAGGTACTCAAGTATTTGATGAATAGATAAATTAACTCTCAAGGCTTCATAATAAGACACTGGATCTCCAGATACTGATCCTCTGAGCCTATAACTAGTTTTCAGGCTTAGAAATTACTCATGGGCATTATTGTCTTGTTCCAAGATTTCTGGCAGCTGGTTTTTGGTGAAGCAGTAGGAAATGAAAGTGAAAGTTAGGCAAGGGTAACCCTGAGCTTGGCTTTCTTTTTCTCTCAGAGCCGGATCCCCCATGAACTCCGGGTGAGTGGTATCACAGTAGGGTTTTAGGTAGACCAGTTATCCAACTGGAGAATGTGGGAGAAGCCTGGGTTTCTGTAGTAGAACCAGGATGAGTTGACAAAGACAGAGGTCCCCTCCACAACTCTGTCCATAGCCCTGCATTTCTTGCATTGGAACTGATGAATCAACAGTAGGCGGTTTTCAAATTTGAGGCCTGGAGCAGCAGTGGGGAGAAGAACATGGTCTAGAGAGCATCTGAGATAAACCTAGAGCCAAGGTTCTATACCACATCCCACCCTCGAAGGGCAGCCATGCTCATGCATGCCAATCGGGCACGGTCAGGCGAGCCTTTGAACTGGTGATGATGTAAATGAGTAAGAGCATGGAGGGCAACAGAGGCAGAACTCTAAACACAGCTCCAGAGGGGCAACCCTTTGGAACAAAGAACCAAATTTTGGTTCTGGAGTTATCTTAAGTTAGGCAGCTCCTTCACTCCCCTCTAGGGGAGGCTGAACCATGATTTTGTGTTGGGCCACATTCATAGCTAATCTTAGCCATGGGTTAGACACATGTACTTGTATGGTGTTCTTCTGTCAGAGTTCTGGCTATGTTCTATGCTAGACAAGAAAAGTCGATCACCCAGGATCTGTTTTAGAAAAGAGCAGGGGAGAGAATGTGTGTAAGAATGGAGCTTTTTTTTTTTGAAACATTGTCTTGCTGTGCAGCACAGGCTGATGGCAAAGTCCCCATGTTTTGACTTGACCTCTGTGTGCTCCCATACCCAGGCACTTTGCTTTCTATAATCAACTTTGCTGAGATATTTACATATGATGAAACCTTAGACCTCAGGAAACCACAGAGCTGGGACGCAATGCATTCTTCTAACTCCAAAACCAAGTGTCGAGTTTGGTGTGTTAGTGGCCTTGAGCTGCGGAGACCACAGCAGAGGTTTGCAAAGCTATTTCAAAGGATATGTGGCTTAGAGGGCTTGAAAGATACAGTCGCTTTGCTCTTCCAAACCCATCTTGAACAGTAGTTCTGACCACATGCTCTTCTTGTCATACTCTCATCAGGAGATGCCCGAGTCTACCCTTGATGCTGGGTAGGCCTTTGTGAATGTCTCAACTGAAAGAGTTGGTCAAAGGGATTCCCCACAGCTTCTGAGGTTGGGTGCAACAAAGACTTACAGCTGACACTCAGGTCTCTCTTAAGATGCTTGCTTTTGGAACTTGGCCACCATGAGTGAGGAGGCTCAGACTTTAAGCTGTATTAGAGACTGCTGATGATTCACTGCAGGTTGACAGGGCTCTGTGTGTAGTTGTTATTATGGCTGATCCAGTGAAAGGAAGTGAAGGAAGAACCATGTCAGATAAAGCTAGGTAGAAACAAGGCACATGCTTCATAGTTGTCAATCACCCTGAAAGCGAACTTCTGGGTCTGTCTCTGAGAGTGTTTTTTGAAGGGCTTGACTTCAGAGGGAAGACTCATCTTAAATGTGGTGGCACCATTCCATAAGCTGGGGTCTTGAGCTGAATAAAGAGAGACCAAGTGAATCCAGAAACACTCCCCACCTATCCATCCCTTCCTGACTACAGACGCTGTGGGACAAGCTGTCTTACACCAACTGCACAGCCACGCTTTTCCCACCATCACCGACTGTACCTCCCTCAAACTCTAAGTCAAAATAAACCTTTCTCTAAAATTGTTTAATGTCAGGCGGTGTCTCAGCTAGGGTTTCTTTTTGCTGTGAAGAGACACCATGACCACAGCAACTCTTATACTCTTATAAAGGAAAACATTTAATTGGGTGACTTACAGTAAGAGGTTTAGTCCATTATCATCATAGGACATGGCAGCATGCTAGCAGACATGGTGTTGGAGGAGCCGAGAGTTCTACATCTTGATATGCAGGCAACAGGAAGTGAACTGAGACACTAGGCATGGCTTGAGCATAGGCGGCCTCAAAGCCCACCTCCACAGTGACACACTTTCTCTAACAAGGCCACACCTACTCCAACAAGGCCACAGCTCCTAACAGTGCCACTTCCTATGAGCTTATGGGGGCCAATTACCTTCAAGCTACCACAGGCATTTTGTCAGAGGACTGAGAAAAGATACAAATAATTTCTACAGCGGCCACTTGTAACAACCCACATGAAATGCTACCTACCTGGGAAGCGCATAGCAATGTGGGCTGGAAGTGAAGGCGCTTCCTTTCCAGTACTTACCAGATCCTGGACCAGGAGGGAAGGACGTGTTTAGCCCAAGCTATCTTGTTTGTCCACCTCCCCAGCTAACCTCAGTGGCACAAAGTCAACCCAAGGCCACCCTCGCACACAGGCCTAAACGTAGTCAGGTCTGTTACTCGGCTCTTTTCTGCATGGTGCCCACGCTTTGGCCTCCATCTAAACTCAGATCTTGGCTGCCAGTGGCCAACAGTCCACTGTCCTCTTGAGGGAGTCGCCATAGAAGCAGTCCTTCATTCTCTGTCAAGTCACTCCTGCTGCGACCCTGTGGAGAAGAGACAAGTCTTCCCCACAGTGCCCTTCCCAAATGACAGACTGGCGAGCAGAAAGACTGTAAAACAAGATAGACAAGGAAATCTTGGGGGCGTGGAAAGGGAAAGAGTATTAATGGTGGTCTTTGTTTGGACCAAGTGTTTTCAGACTTTTTTTTTTTAATCTGTTTTTCCCCCTGTTTAGACAGGGATCCCCCGTGTAGCTTTGGTTATCCTGGAACTAATTTCATAGACCAGGCTGGCTTCAAACTCACAGAGATCTACCTGCCTCTGCCTCACGAGAACCGGGATTAAAGGCGTGCACCACCATCACCCAGTTGTGTTTCCAGATTTTTAGTATTTTGTCCAAAGAACTGAAGAAGTGGACACAAACAGCAAAGGATCTCATTCAGAAGCAGAGCAAAGGTGCAGGTCATGTACACAGCATAAGGTTAGCGGCTGAGTGAGGTTTACTCCCGCATGCCTGGTTATCACTTAGAGCATCTTGGTCCCTGAGGAAGGGTTGGTTGCTAGGGGTGGAGTGTAGGAGGCTTTTTGCTTTGATTGACAGGCTTGGGTTATGTATACCTTTGCTCACTGTGCATATTCTTTCCCATGATGCATCTGATTGGAATCATAAGCATCTGATGATAAATAGGGGAGTCTCCTTCAAAGTTTGCTCAGAAGAAGCGGTTTACTGTGCGTGTACCCCAAGCCAATCTAGGCTAGGTTGAGCTATTGTCCCCAGTTCCTGGATGTATTGTGATGTGTGATTGGCCACAAAAGGGAAGTTACTAAGGGCTACTAAGCAGTGGTAGGTCTGAGTAACCTGTTGCTTTGTTAGAGAAGGGAGCTCATGTAGTTAGCTGGATGCAGATGTGGTCCTGTGTGCCTAAGTGCACTGTTTGGAAAGGGGTATGTGTATAGTTCAGGCCAATTGGTGACCCAGACTGATAGCCAACCTTTCCCTGTGCTAGCCTGTCTCAGAAGAAACCGTCCCTAAGATCTAGTTTGAAGATTCTTACCATCTGAGAGTCAAGAACTCAAGGAGAACTAACTAGAGAAAGAGCCAGAGCTTGTGCCCGCTGCACCCTGTCTCTCGGCTCCCCTTCTGGTCCTTTGAGACATTGTCTCCTGTAGTCTAGACTGATCTTGAACCCATGCAGAGTCAAGAATGACCCTAGTCTCCTGCTTTTACTTTCAAGTGGGATTTCAGCCCTCACCACCAGGCTGGGCACACAGTTAATTCTGTTTCTACTCATAGCTACAGTATTCTTCACTATTCTTTCTAAAAAAGGAGGCATAGAATTCACAAACAAGCCTGTCTTGCTTTAGTAACTAGTCATATTGATACAAAGTTTGTATGTGGTAATTGAAAAGGGAAATTCTGTTTTATCAAGAGACATCTTTCAACAAAATAATACTTTGTCTTTAATAGTAAAATTCACATATATTGATTTTTTTTTGTAGATGCAAAGGTGTCTTGATAATGTAACCCAGAGTAAAATTTGTAAACATTCAGAGTCTCAGGAAAATTTAATTTCTGTGCATATTCATGGCAGAGACTTATATGAATGATCCAAATACTCTTAACCTTAACCATAGCTGTATTATATTAGCATAAAATTTTACTGGAGAAGAGGTGTGGAAAGAAAAATTCTAGGAGAAAGAAAAAGAACACAAAATCTACAGTATAAGAAGAGCTTGTTCTTATATTCCAGAAATAGACCATGGAGTCTCACAGACTGCTGTAGGTTTAACTTCCCAGCATCATTTAGAAGAGCAATTGGACATTTTCATATTTAAACGCCAATATTTGCAACACACTAGGCAAGCAGTTCTCAAGCCAGCCTCACAGGATTTCTCAGGAGTGCATACTCTCAGGCCCCAGCCCAGGCCTGCTAATCCAGAAACCAAGAGCAGGCGACAGTCTGTGCTTCAACAAGGTCCCCAGCTGATCCTTCCTGTAAGCTCAAGTCAGGAATTCCTCTGTTGAAGGTGGCCCCCTCCACAGCTCCTGAGCGACTCTATGGTCTTACAGAAGCTCCAGCAGAAATACCCAAGCCCTGCAGCCTTCTGTACTTCCCAGGGAAAAGCCTGTCATAAAGCCAAACCCAAAATGACAACCCTTCCAAAAGTGGCTAATGCCGCGGGGTTTGTGTGTGACATTTGTTTCAGGTACACATGTATTCTGCCTCAAGACTGAGGCATGAAAACAAAGACTGGAAAAATGTGACTGGCCTAAAAGGAACGGCGATATTCTCAACAATCACGTGGGACCTTCCTTTGGGTGATCAGACTATTTTAAAAAACATTCCAGGAAATCAGGACTTTCCCAGGAGTCTCCTGAAGGCAAAGAAAATGGGAAGGACTCCAACCCATTGAGATGGTGTGCCTGATCTAGTGGGAGCTCACCAAGGCCAGCTGGACTGGGACTGAACGAGCATGTGATCGAAACAGACTCTCTGAATGTGACTGACAATGGGGACTGACTGAGAAGCCAATGATAATGGCACCGGGATTTGATTCTACCGCATGGACTGGCTTTTTGGGATCCTAGTCAGTTTGGATTCACACCTTCCTAGGCCTGGATGGAGGCGAGAGGGCCTTGGGCTTCCCACAGGGCAGGGTAACCTGCCCTCTCTTAGGACTGGAGGGGAAAAGGGGAGGGGGAGTGGGGAAGCTGGAGGGAAATGGGAGGAGCGGAGGAGGTGGAAATTTTGAATGGTACTATGTATAACGCAATAATAAAAAATTAAATGTGGAGAAAAAAAAAAGAAAGAAAATGGGAAGGACTCTTGGTGCCAGCCAGAGGGAGAACTTGTCTTCCAAAGAGGTTTCACACCTCTGCGTATCTCCCGCCTTTGATCTAAGCCTTAACTTTCTGTCAGACTCCCAAAGACAGACATGGAAGTCACCGGAAGACCCCCTTGCTCGTCTTTACAATAAATTCATTTCGACATTTTATCGCTGGGTCTTTATTGAGAATACGAGGCTGAACCTAACTTGTTAGGCAGCTGGGGCACAGGCTCTGACCCTAACAATTCCAGCAGCCTGCAGTTCATTACAGGTTATACTGGATGGAGTTCCTTCCTTCCTAGCAGGGAGGATGGGGACAGGTGTCAAGAGAGCAATTGGATGGGATTTGGACACCCATCGCTGTAGATGAATGTTCTTGGGACAAGAACAAGGCTCAGAGGTGGAGGACTGAGTGCGAATGAGGGGATGGTTGGGCCAGGCTGGAGCTGGATCACAATGCGGCAGAGAGTAGCTGGAACTAAATTTGAATGGGAAGATGTTTTCCTTGGCAGGGGAGGGCTGTGGTCAGAGATGCGTATATCTGGAACTGCAGTGGATCTAGTGGAAGAAACCACAACAGATGCCAGGGCAACCCTCTGGAGCCCACCTGTGCCCTCAGAAAGATGGCTACTAACTCTGTAGTCTGAGTGGTCACCCACCATTGGGCATCACTGAGAAGGGGAGTCTGGTAAACTTTTTTTTTTTCTTAATAGGGTTTCTTCTGTAGCTTTGAAGCCTGTTCTAGAACTCGCTCTGTAGACCAGGCTGGTTTCAAACTTAGAGATCCACTTGCCTCTCTGCCTCCCGAGTGCTGGGATTAAATGTGCCACCACCGCTGGGCTGAGACAGACTATTCTGAGGTAGCCATAGTCTATCTGTGGCTTTGGGGTCTAGCCTGGGACCACATTCAAATTCGTATTGTTCTGTAACTGGAGATCTCACCCACTGAGACAATGAGGTTGCTGGACACTGTTAGAGTTGCTCAGGATGAAGGAACTCACAAATCCCTGGAGAAGAATATCTTTTTTTTTTCTCTTTGGCCAAGGACTCTCCAGGGAGGAAAGACATTACGTCATCGCAGCTGTCCCCCACTGGCTCGTCATTTACTTTGCAGCTACTTAGTTCCCAGTGTTCTATGTATCGTGGAGGCACGTTCTGCAGCTTTGGTCTCTGGATTCGAAGCCTCCGATGTCATTAGATTATGGCCAGCCAGTGAGATGACAAAAGGAAGGAGCATTTTAGATGACGGAAGGCGTGGACCTTCCAGGGGACCGCTCCGAGAACCACAGTGTCTCTGTGGACTTTGTGTCACCACATTAATTCATAATGCAAAATTCATGAGGGATGGGGACAATGGAACTGTGACACCCTCTCTTCTACTTGGTGTCCCATAAAATGGGAGGCAGATAAACTGATTTTTTTTTAAAGTCACCCAGCTTCAATGCATAGCTCCTGAAGGTCTCCTGCCTTTGTGAGTCTCAGGTGCCATTTCTGCTTTCATTGTCAGTCTCATTTCTTGAAGGTTAATAATGGAACTGGTTTCTTTTCAAGAAAGAAAAAGTCACACAATTATGTGGAGGAAATGGGGAAAATTGTCACATTTGCTTTTCTCCAGACTCGAATTTGATGTTCTTTTTGGGTGAGAAGAGTTAAAATGAATACCGTATTTCTCTCTCTCTCTCTTTTAGCGGTTAAAGAGCAGCATAATTCTAAAGTGAAGTTTTACAAAACCCATCAAGCAGTTCCAACCATTTGATGAGAAAAAAAAAAAGAACGAAGCTTCAAAGGGATTTTTTTTTCGAAAATAGCCATTAGGCATGTACTATAATAAAAAATTTTAATGGCCATTTTATATTTCAGTCCTGAGCTCATTTTTAGTGAAATTACTTGGTGGCAAATGGAACCGAGTGATCACCTGGGAGGCAGAGCTTGCGGGTTTCTGAAATAATAGAGTGTGTACCTTCTGGTGACAGAATCCTCCCCAGGACCAGCACTTTCAGGAAAGATCTTTCAGCAGTCTCCCCCTGGCTCCCTTCTTGCTAGTGACGGTAGCCTTATCCAGCCTCCTTTGGGGCTTGGTCTTCTAGATGGAACAAAGAAAGCCCCGAGTTTCCTGAGAACACCCAGACCTGGAATCTAGGGAGACCAGGGATACTGGACAGCAAAGTTCTCGGAGTGTCTGTACCACGTGACTTGTGTTTCCAGGGCAAGGAAACCAAGTCTCCCGTGGCCTCTTAGCACGGTAGCTGGCAAGGAGCTGATGCTACAGAGACATTTTTCTCTCATGCTAAATTTCTAACAGGCAAACCAGGTTGCAATGGTGTCCAATAGAATCCTTCGGTGAGACTGTGTTTTGTGAAGACGTTTTCTCTCTGCAATGAGGGATGGAGTTGGAGCTAATATGTGTGGGATGGAGAGATGATTCAGTGGTTAAGAGCATCTGCTCTTGCAGAGGACCTGGTTCCCAGCACCCATGTGGCAGCTTATAGCCACCTGTAATTCCAGTTCTAGGGGATGTGTTGCCCTCTTCTGACCTCTGAGGGCACCAGGTACACACACGGCACACGCACACACACACACACAGACACACAGACACACACACACACACACACACGCACAGGCAAAACAGTCAAATGCAAAAAGTAAAATGAATAATTTTTTTAAAAAAGAGCTAATAGGTGGTACGATTAAGACCTCAGGCCTTCCATTTATGCTGGGTTGGACATCTGGCTTTAATATTTGCTAATCACATGCTCTCATTAGCAAAACTAGACGTCAGTTCCATTTTCTGTAATCTGGCAAAATAAATTCACCCATAGGCCTGGTGTATAGATGAAATGAGATTTTACATACATACTGCCCACATAGTAAATATTTGCGTCAGTTAATTTCTTCTCAGGAATACTTCTATTATGAATGTGACTCATTATTGAAGGCTCTGAATTGCTGAATCTTTTCTTCTCTACAACCTTGCCTGCTAAAACAGACCTGAGGTGGTTGGGTAGAGAACAAATCACTTCTGGTATTTCACTGAAAATGTTTCTTTCTTTACTTGAGTTTTCGAGACTGGAATAAGCGGATGGTATGTCCACCCTGGTGAGCAAGTCACAGGTTCTCTCAGGTCAGAGGTGATGAATGACTGACCGAAGGGGATGTTCTCTGAAAGGCTCTAACTGCTGCTCCCGTTTCTGTAAAATCCCTGTGTGCTGCTGGAATTGGAAGCAATCTTCCTGATATCACTTAGAGAACAGAACATTTCCAATCTTTAAAAAAATTTTTTTTAAAGAAATGTTTTTGTTGAAGACTCACATGAACCTGGGCTGTTTCCAGAATGAGGCCGTTCCCACACAGGTAGCACGACTCATGCCTGGGGTGGTAGAGGGCTTTGTGGGTGAACCAAAAGGGTTTATGAACACAGTTTGTGACATTCAAGGCTCCAGAAACCTCATGTTGTCAGCCTTCTGGCTGACCGTAACCAGGGAGTGTTCTTTCACAAGGGAGACTATTTCTCTCCCTCATGGAGCTTTAAAGCCAGATCACAGATGCCAGATGTGGGAGGAATCCTGTGGGCATCCCAGGTGGAGGCATGGCTCTGAGGAAGCAGAGAGGCACTGCACTTGGACAGCTTCTTTTGAAACAGGCCTGAGGTAGCATCTCTACAAGGACACTAGAAAGTCATGTTCAGGAAGAGAGGAGAATAAAAAAAAACTTATAAATGTTGTGGTGGTTTGAATAGGTATGGCTCCCATAAACTCATAGATTTGAATGCTCGGCCACCAGGGAGTGGCACTATTAGGAGGTGTGGCCTTGTTGGAGGAAGCGTGTCACTGGGGGTGGGCTTTGAGGTTTCAGAATCTCAAGGCTTCCTGCTGCCTGCTGATCCAGATGAAGAACTCTGTTGCCTCTCCAGCACCACGTCTGCCTGCATGATGCCATGCTTTTCATTGTGATAGCAGTGGACTAAATCTCTGAACTGTAAGCCGGCACCAATAAAATGGTTTCCTTTATAAGACTTGGTGTGGTCATGGCATCTCTTCACAGCAATAGAAACCCTAAGACAGGGACCTCTGAGGGAGTAGGCCTGAGCCAGGTCCTCTGTGGGTCTGGGCATACCCCAGTCTGGGACCTCCGAGGGAGTAGATTGGAGCCAGAGACTTTTGAAGGACCAACCCCAAGCCAGGGACCTCTGCAGGAGTGGATCCAGACCAGTGACATTTGCAGAAACAGGTCTGAGCCAGCAACCTAGGCCAGAGTGGGCCTGAGGCAGTGAACTCCACAGGAGCAGGATTGAGCCAGTACCTGGGCTGGAACTGGCCTGGGACTGCTGAACTCCTCAGGAACAGGACTTAGCCAGTGACCTGGGCCAGAGCGGGCCTAAGGTAACAAATTCCACAGGTGTAGGACTGAGCCAGTGACTTAGGTCAGAGCAGGCCTGAGGCAGTGAGTTCCACAAGAGCAGTCCTGAGCCAGTGACCTGGGCTGGAGCAGGCCTGGGACAGTGAACTCCATGGGAGCAGGAGTGGATCCAGACCAGGGACATTTGCAGAAGCAGGACTGGGCCAGCGACCTAGGCTGGAACAGGCCTGAGGTGGTGAGCTCCATGGACTGGGACTGAGCCAGCGAACCTGAGACCTGAGACAGCAAACTCCACAGGAGCAGGTACAGGGAAGCAACTGTTGAGTGAGTGGGCCAGAGCCAGAGCCAGCTGCAGGTTCAGGCATGACTCTGGGACCTTCAAGTGAGCAGACCTGAGCCAGGACCTCTGCGGGTCTGGGTGCACCTGAGTCTGGGAACTCTGAGGGAGAAGAAAAGAGCCAGAGATCTTTGCAGGACCAACCCCAAGACAGGGAACTATGCAGGAACGGATTCAGACCAGGGAGATTTACAGAAACAGGTCTGAGCCGGCAACTTAGACCAGAGCAGGCCTGAGACAACGCTGAAGATACAATAGAGGAAATAGACTCATCAGTCAAAGAAAATATTAAATCTAACAAAAGCTTAACACAAAATATCCAGGAAATATGGGACACCATGAAAAGACCAAACCTAAGAATAATAGGTATAGAAGAAGGAGAAGTTCAACTCAAAAGCACAGAAAATATATTTAACAAAATCATAGAAGAAAACTTTCCCAACCTAAAGAAAGACATGCCTATGAAGATACAAGAAGCTTACCAAATAGACTGGATTAAAAAAAAAAGCCCCCTCACCACATAATAATCAAAACACTAAACATACAGAATAAAGAAACAATATTAAGAGCTCTAAGGGGAAAAGGCCAAGTAACAAATAAAGACAGACCTATCAGAATTACACCTGACTTCTCAATGGAAACAATGAAAGCCAGAAGGTCCTGGTCAAGGAGAATGCAGATGTTAAGAGACCATGGATGCCAGCCCAGACTACTATACCCAGCAAAACTTTCAATCACCATAGAAGGAAAAAACAAGATGTTCCATGACAGAAGCAGATTTACCAGTACCTAGCCACAAACACAGCACTACACAAAGTTCTAGAAGGAAAACTCCAACCCAAGGAAGTTGGCTGCATCCACAAAAGCATGAACAATAGGTGATCTCACAGCAGCAAATCCCAAAGAAGGGAAAAACACACAAAACAGCATCGCCAACAACAAAACTCAAATAACAAGAGATAACAATCACTGACCATTAATATCCCTTAATATAAATGGACTCAATTCACCTATAAAAAAGACACAGGCTAACAGATTGGATATGAAAACAGAATCCATCCTTCTTCTGCATACAAGAAACACACCTCAACCTCAAAGACAGACATCACCTCAGAGTAAAGGGTTGGGAAAAAACATTCCAATCAAATGAAACAAACTGGTGGAGCTATCCTAATATCTAACAAAATAAATTTCAAATTAAAATCAATCCAAAGAGACAAAGAAGGACATTTCATATTAGTCAAAGAAAAATCCATCAAGAGGAAATCTCAATACTGAACATATGTGCCCCAAATAGAAGGGCACCCTTATATGTTAAAAAAAAAACACTTCTAAAGCTTAAATCACACATTAAACCCCACACACTAATAGTGGGAGATTTCAACACTCCACTCTCACCACTGGACAGGTCAGTCAGGCAAAAAATTAACAGAGAAAAATGGGAACTAACAGATGTTATGACTCAAATGGACTTAACTCAAATGGACTTAACAGACATTTATAGAATATTCCATCCAAACAGAAAAGAATATACCTTTTTCTCAGCACCTCATGGAACCTTCTCAAAAATTGACCATACAATTTTTGGTAACAAAATAAACCTCAACAGATACAAAAAACTTGGAATAACCCAATGTACCTTATCATGGTTTAAAACTAGAAGTCAACAGCAATACTAATTCCAGAAAACCCACAAACACATGAAAATTAAACAATGCTCGCCTGAATCATCAATAGCTCAAGGAAGAAATAAAGGGAGAAATTAAAGACTTCCTAAAATTCAATGAAAATGACCACACAACATACCCAAATTTATGGGACACAATGAAAGCAGTGTTAAGAGGCAAGTTCATAGCACTAAATGCCTACAGAAAGAAGCTGGAAAAATCCCACCCTAGTGAATTAACAGAATATTTGAAAACTTTAGAACAAAAAGAAGCAAACTCATCCAAGAGAACTAGATGGCAGGAAATAATCAAATTGAGAGCTGAAATCAACAAAATAGAAACAAAGAAAACAATACAAAGAATCAATGAGACAAAGAGCTGATTCTTCAAGAAAATCAACAAAATAGACGAACCTTTATAGAAACTAACCTTTATAGAAATTAACAAAATCAGAAATGAAAAGGGGGACATAACAACATACACGGAGGAAATACAGAGGATCATCAGGTCATATTTTGAAAACCTGTACTCCACAAAATTGGAAAACTTAAAGAAAATGGACAACTTTCTGGATAAATATCCCTTCCCAAAATTAAATCAAGACCAGATAAGCAAATTAAACAGACCTATAGCTGCTGAAGAAATAGAAACAGTCATCAAAAATCTCCCAACCAAAAAAAGCTCAGGGCCAGATGGTTTCAGCTCAGAATTCTACAAGATTTTCAAAGAAGAACTAATACCAATACTCTTCAAACTGTTCCACACAACAGAAACAGAAGGAGCATTGCCAAACTCTTTTTATGAGATTACAATTACCCTGATACCCAAACCACAGAAAGACATTACTAAGAAAGAGAATTACAGACCAATCTAACTCATGAACATTGATGCAAAAATACTAAATAAAATACTGGCAAATCGAATCCAAGAACACATCAGAACCATCATCCACCATGACCAAGTCAGCTTCATCCCAGAGATGCAGGGATGGTTCAACATATGAAAATCTGTTAATGTAATCCACCATATAAACAAACTGAAAAATAAAAACATGATCATCTCATTAGATGCTGAAAAAGATTTCAACAAAATACAATATCCCTTCATGATAAAGGTCTTGGAGAGGGCAGGGATACAAGGAACATACCTAAACATAATTAATACAGCAAGCCAACAGCCAACATCAAACTAAAGAGAGAGAAACTCCTAGCGATTCCACTGAAATCTGGAACAAGACAAGGTTGTCCACTCTCTCCATACCTATTCAATATAGTTCTTGAGGTCCTAGCTAGAGCAATAGGACATCAAAAGGAGATCAAGGGGATACAAATTGAAAAAGAAGTTTAATTTTCTGATGATATGATGGTTTACATAAGTGACCCCAAAAATTTTACCAAGGAACTTCTACAACTCATAAACACTTTCTGTAATGTAGCAGGATACAATATTAACTCAAAAAAATTGGTAGCCCTCCTGTACATAGATGATAAATGGGCTGAGAAAGAAATCAGAAACATCACCCTTCACAACAACCACAAATAGCATATCTCAGAGTAACTCTAACCAGACAAGACTTGTATGACAAGAACTTTAAATCTCTGAAGAAAGAAATGGAAGAAGACACCAGAAAATGGAAAGATCTCTCATGCTCTTGGATAGGTAGAATTAACATAGTAAAAATGGCAATCTTTCCAAAAGCAATCTATAGAGTCAATGCAATGCCCATCAAAATCTCAGCAAAATTCTTCACAGACCTCGAAAGAACAGTACTCAACTTCATATGGAAAAGCAAAAAACACAGGATAGCCAAAACAATCTTGTACAATAAAGAATTTTTGGAAGCATCACAATCCCTGACTTCAAACTCTACTACAGAGCTTCAGTACTGAAAACAGCCTGGAATTGGAATAAAAACAGGAGAACTAATGGAACCGAATCGAAGACCCGGATATTAATCCACACACTTTCGAACACCTGATTTTTGACAAAGAAGCAAAAAATATCAAATGGAAAAAAGAAAGCATATTTAACAAATTGTACTGGCATGACTGGATATCAACATGTAGAAGAATGAAAATAGATCCATATCTATCACCATGCACAAAACTCAAGTCCAATGGATCAAAGACCTCAACATAAAGCCAACCACACTGAACCTCATAGAAGAGAAAGTGGGAAGTACACTTGAACTCATTGGCACTGGAGACCACTTCCTAAATATAACCCCAGCAGCACAGACACTAAGAGAAACAATTATAAATGGGACCTTCTGAAACTGAAAAGCTTCTGTAAAGCAAAGGACATGGTCAACAAGACGAAATGACAGCCTACAGAATGGGAAAAGATCTTCACCAATCCCACATCAGACAGAGGTCTGATCTCCAAAATATAAAAGAACTCAAGAAATTGGTCATCAAAAGAACAAATAATCCAATTAAAAAATGGAGTACGGACCTAAACAGAGAACTCTCAACAGAGGAATCTAAACTTAAGGAAATGCTCAACATTCTTAGTCATCAGAGAAATGCAAATCAAAACAACTCTGAGATTCCATACACCTGTAAGAATGGCCTAGATCAAAAACACTGATGATAACTTATGCTACAGAGGTTGTGGGGAAAAGGGAACACTTCTGCATTGCTGGTGGGAGTGAAAGCTGGTACAGCCCCTTTGGATGTCAGTGTGGTGATTTCTCAGAAAATTAGGAAACAACCTTCCTCAAGGCCCAGCAATACCACTTTTGGGTATATATCCAAAGGATGCTCAATTGTGCCGCAAGGACATGTGCTCAACTATATTCACAGCAGCTTTGTTTGTCATAGCCAGAACTTGGAAACAACCTAACTGCCCCTCAACCAAAGAATGGATAAGGAAAATGTGGCACATTTACACAACGGAGTACTACACAGCAGAAAAAATAACAACATCTTAAAATTTGTAGGCAAATGAATGGAGCTAGAAAACATTTTGAGTGAGGTAACCCAGACACAAAAAGATAATTATCACATGCACCCGCTCATAAGTGGTTTTTAAACATAAAGCAAAGAAAACCAGCCTACAAATCACAATCCCAGAGAACTTAGACAACAAGGACCCTAAGAGAGACATACATAGATCTAATCTACATGGGAAATAGAAAAAGAGAAGATCTCCTGAGTAAATGGGGAGCATGGGGACCTTGGAAGAGGGTTGAAGGGGAGAGGAAAGGCAGGGAGGGGAGCA
Organism: Ondatra zibethicus; assembly: GCA_004026605.1. Taxonomy (NCBI): domain Eukaryota; kingdom Metazoa; phylum Chordata; class Mammalia; order Rodentia; family Cricetidae; genus Ondatra; species Ondatra zibethicus. Next base: position 132,362 of record PVIU01002840.1, read on the forward strand.
GAGAAAAATGTAGAACTCAATAAAAATCAATTATAAAAAAAAGAAACCCCAAGTAAACGTATTTTAATATTAAAAACCACCACATGATGATAAATCTATAGTCACTATTTTTCCTTCTGTAAAGTCATGTTTCTTTTTTGATATTTAAAAAACTTATTCCTTGAGAATTTCATGCCAGCCTATAATCCCCTTCCAACCCCCCTTAACCACCCTCCACATTTTCTCCTCCACATCCCCCTTCTTTTTCTTCTTTTAAAAAAAATAGTTTGCTAAATCAGTCAGTGCTGCATATTTGTGTACAGGGCTGGGGTCACCCCTGGAACATACAATGCTAAGTTCCTAGAGGCCACACTCCTAAAGAAAGTAATGATTTTACAGATAAGATGATATTCCCATTCTGTTGCCCTGGATACCTGGAACTTTCCATGTACACCAGGCTAGCCTTGAACTCATAGACACTGGCCTACATCTGCCTCCTGAATGTTGGGATAAAGGTGTGAGACATCATGTCCCTGATGGCCCTGGGAAGGGAGTTTTGATGTCAAGCTGATGGAGACTATGAATCATACAGATTTGGCCTTATAAATTTTGTTATTGTTGTTTCTATTGAGCTTACTTATTTATGTGTGTGTGTGTGGGCACAGGCTTGCATGGAACTATCTTCCAGCAAGAGAGACCTGGGGTTGGCCCTCAGGACATCAGGCTTGGTGGCATGTACCTTTATCCTCTGAGACATCTTGCCAGCCCCGATTTGTATTTTAATACTGAGGAATTGCAATTTCTGGTTACAGAGACCCAGACGTGATTCCTGAAAAAAATGTATTCTTTAGAAAGTCTCACTCAATTCAACAATTCATCCATTAGTTATTATTGGCTTTAAATCCATTAAAACTGCTGGAGATTTTTCTGACAGTCCAGTGAGCAGAAAATCCAATCAGCCCCCACCACACACTGCTCTTCATCACCAAATAACAACCAAGTCAGTGTGCTGAGCCACACTGTTCAGTTCCACCAATCGTTTGCCATTGTGCAATGACTGTCAACCAAGATGGCAGAGTTTTTCACTTGTCAAAGCTACTGTCTTGGTTCCTGAGGAGACTGATCTCCAGCAATAATTTACAATCTTTTAAAATAGATTACAATCTATTTTACAATCTTTTAAAACAAACACTGTTCAGCACTGGTGTTTGTATCCTTAAGGACAATAAAACATTGACCTCAAAGTTGGGCTAGCCCGAACTCTACATTGAGATTGTTCTCAAAACAAAAACACGCTGGGCGGTGGTGGCGCCTGCCTTTAATCCCAGCACTCGGGAGGCAGAGGCAGGCGGATCTTTGTGAGTTTGAGACCAGCCTGGTCTACAAGAGCTAGTTCCAGGACAGACTCCAAAGCTACAGAGAAACCCTGTCTCGAAAAACTGAAAAAACAAACAAACAAACAAAAAACCCGGCAAACAAATGAGAGGTCGCCTCCGAAATTTAAAATGGTGACCATGCTAGAATTCCAGACCTGAGGAAGGATAACTCAGGACTCATTCTCAGAGGTTTCTCCTAATGAGTCTTGGAAGCCATGGGACCCGTGAGCTGAGCTGAGAGGGGAAGCGTATGAGGCTGAGGTACAACTCTCAGAGCCCAGAGTGGGAGCAGCAGCAGACAGAAGAGGGGAACCAGGAGCTCTGAGGTCCTTGATGCCAAAAGAAGACAATGCATCTCAAAGGGGAGGTTAGCTCGTGTTTGCATGTTCTCTGACTTTTCAGGGAGAAGTTCAAATTAACTCTGCTGTGGCCTAAATAAGATTCCCTCCTATTTACATGTCTTCTCTTTCATAACATGGAAGACTGGGTGATAGCTGCTGGAAATCACTGTAATATCCTTCGGTTAGAATAAACCATGTGAAGAGCCCTGGGGGTGGACGCACCCCTTTGCTGCTGGAAGCCAGGCTGCTCAATATATACAGAGTGCTTTATTAAAAGCACCCTTCCCCCCTTCTCCTCTCCTTCTGCTCTCAAATTCTATTTCTTTTCTCTTCTTTTCTTCCTTCCCCTCCTTCCTCCTTTTGTCCCTCCCTCCCTTCATATTTTGAGATGGGGGGCCTTGCTAAATTTCCCAGATCAACCTTAAATTAACTGTATCCAAACAGTCCCTGAAATGACAATGCCCCGCCTCCATTCCCAGGTAGCTGTACTATAGATTTGTATCACTGGCTGCTGTATATATTTGATTTGGGTTTTGTTTTATGTGCCAAGCGCTGTTCTGAGGACCCTACAACAATGAGCCCTTTAATTCTCACAGCATCTTAAAAACATTTTTTTTGTTTTTACATTTTAAAATATTTAGCTAAAATATTTGTGTGTGTGGTGGGATGCCCCAGCATGTGGGGGGGGGGCAAAGAAAATTTCCAAGAGATGCTTCCCTCCTTCCATCATGTGGGGTCTGGGGATCAAACTCAGGACAATGGGTGTCAAGTGTCCTAATCTGAGTGATGAGTCATCTTGTGGGCTGATCTCACATGAGCTTTTGCATAGAGGTAGTGTCTTTACATTTTCAAAATAAAGACTACCAAGCACAAAGCACGTGACTTTCTCAAGGACAAAGAAGAACAAATGGCAAAGTGATAGCCAGGGGTTAAGAGCACGGGCTGGGGGGCTGGAGAGGTGGCTCAGGGGTTAAGAGCACATACCGGGGTGCTGGAGAGATGGCTCAGGGGTTAAGAGCACATACCGGGGTGCTGGAGAGATGGCTCAGGGGTTAAGAGTACAGACTGAGGGGCTGCAGAGATGGCTCAGCGGTTAAGAGCACATACTGGGGTGCTGGAGAGATGGCTCAGGGGTTAAACATACAGACTGCTCTCCCAGACGACCTGAGAGCTCTGTCCAGTAAGCACTTTGGGCAGCTCACAGCCTTCTGCAATTCCAGCTCCAGGGGACCCGATGCCCCCTCCTGGCTAACATGGGCACTGAATTCATGTGCACATGGCCACACAGACACAACTAGACATGTCACTAAAAATTAAAAATGAGATGTTAAAAGGGGGGGCTCTTTGGGACTGGTGTTAGTATTTGGTTAGCATGCATGAGGTCCTGGGTTTGATCCCCATTGATCCATAAATTGAACATACCTATAACTCTAGCCCTCATTGGAGATTGGAGGATCAGAAGTTCAAGGTCATCCCGGACTACATAGCAAATTTGGAGCCAGCTTGTGTTACATGAGACCCTGTCTTCCAAAACAACACAAAACATATAAAACAAAACAAAGCAAAACATTTTGATTTGGAAAATGACTGAATTCCTGTAAATAGTAGCTTGTTTATTTGACAAAATGCTTGGAGTGGGTGAGAAAACTCTCCAACTAAAATGTTCACAGATCAGTTTGGCACCTTGAAGACCAATCAGTGGCTCTCTGGTAAATTATTCCTAAAATGCATGTAAGCAGTGAGAAAAGACATTTGTCTTCACGCCAACCTTTCAAATCATTTACAGCGACATTTGGAGAAGCACATCCCTGGCATGAAGCCTAGGCTTCATGTACGTGTGGCTGCCGCGTGAACAGTCTGGCATTGTGACTCCCAAGGCATTAGAATTGGAAGACAGCATGGCTGGGCATCAGTGGTTTCACCGGCTCAGGAGGTGAAGCAAGTCTTTTTACTGACTGGCAGCCAGACTACAGCTACTCATTACAAACAGCAAGTGGGCTGTCTTGTCTTCTTCTTCTTCTTCTTCTTCTTCTTCTTCTTCTTCTTCTTCTTCTTCTTCTTCTTCTTCTTCTTCTTCTTCTTCTTCCTCTTCCTCTTCCTCTTCCTCTTCTTCGTTGTCTTCTTCTTCTTGTTTTTTCAAGACATGGTTTTTCTTTGTAGCCCTGGCTGTCCTGGAACTCATTCTGTAGACCAGGTTGACCTCGAACTCACAGAGATCTGCCTGCCTCTGCCTCCCGAGTGCTAGGATTAAAGGTGTGCATCACCACACTTAGCTATGTGCTGTTTTCTTTAGGCATGTGTTTTTTAAAAAAGTAATCACTTGCTTTTATTTTTAAAAAAATCATTTAAAAACCCCATTTTAAAACATTTATGTTTGCATACCACGATGTACATGTAGATGCCATGTGGGTATATATCCAAAGGATGCTCAATTGTGCCACAAGAACATGTGCTCAACTATGTTCATAGCAGCTTTGTCTGTGATAGCCAGAACCTGGAAACAACCTAAATGCCCCTCAACCAAAGAATGGATAAGGAAAATGTGGTAATTTACACAATGAAGTACTACACAGCAGAAAAAAAATGACATCTTGAATTTTGCAGGAAAATGGATGGAGCTAGACAACATTATTTTGAGTGAGGTAACCCAGACACAGAAAGACAGTTATCACATGTACTCACTCATAGGTGGTTTTAAAACATAAAACAAAGAAAACCAGCCTACAACCTACAATCCCAGAGAACTTAGACAACAATGCGGACATTAAGAGAGACTTACATAGATCTAATCTACATGGAAAATAGAAAGTAGAAAAAGACAAGATCTCCTCAGTAAATTGGGAGTGAGGGGACCTTGGGGAAGGGTTGAAGGGGAGGAGGGGAGAGGCAGGGAAGGGAGCAGAGAAAAATGTAGAGCTCAATAAAAATAAAGTTTGTGCCCCTTTTGTTTGGGGCATAGATCCTAAGAATTAAAATGTTATCTGTTGTTTGTTTGTTTTGTTTTTCAAGACAGGGTTTCTCTGTTTAGCTGTGGCTGTCCTGGAACTCTCTTTAGACTAGGCTAGTCTTGAATTCACAGAGATCTGCCTGCCTCTGCCTCCCAAGTGCTGGGATTAAAGGTGTGCTCCACCACCACCCAGCTTGAAATGTCATCTTGGTGGATTCATCCTTTGATGAGTATGTAGTGTTCTTTCCTGTCTCTTTTGGTTAGTTTTTGTTTGAAGTCTATTTTGTTAGATATTAAAATGGTTGTACCAGTTTGCTTCTTAAGTCCATTTGTTTGGAATATCTTTTTCCAACTCTTTACTCTGAGGGAATGTGTAGTTTTGATGTTGAGGTGCATTGCTTGTATGCAGCAGGATGAATCTTGTTCTCCATTCTGTTAGTCCATGTTGGGGATCAACCCCAGCAAAACACACTTCTCACCAGGGTAGAGGTGTGGGAAAATAAAGACACAAATCACAGGACACAGTATTGGGAGGGAGTTTCAGGGATTATTCAGATCCCCAAATCACCCGCATATATTTCTCCAACAGCTTTTATACCAAAGGTAAACTGGGAGAGCAGGTAACAAAAGACTTCATTAACATTCTGTTGCCTAGGTATTGGGGATGACTCAAGTCACATTTTACTCAGGTTCACTTGGTCACAAAGGCTGAAAAAAAACACCTCCTCTCCAGGTGACCTCCTAGTTACAATGGAAGGAGCAGAATCACATTAGCTTATCCTGACTACCTCAGGATGGCACGAATTTACTTAACGTCATAAAGGCCAGGTGACCACCTCCTGTGTTGGAAGGTGCAAGTTGCACCTGTTAGTCTCTCACATTCTCTGACTGCCAGACAGTGGTGAGAAATGGGACTACATTTCTCGGCTCCTACAAGTCTGTAATCTTTTTATTGGTGAAATGAGTCCATTGATATTGCGAGATATTGATGTCCAATGATAGCTGATTCCTGCTATTTTTGTTGGTGTTGGTGTTGGTAGTTGTAGTATGTACATGTGTGTGTTTGTGTGTGCATGTGTGTGCACGTGTCTGTGTCGTGCTTCCTTTCTTTTGGTTTTGCTGATATGAGATTATGTCTTGTGTTTTCACGGGTATAGTTAACCTCCTTGGGTTGGAGTTTTCTTTTTAGTATGGTCTGTAGAGCTGGATTTATGAACAGATATTTTTTTAAATTTGGCTTTGTTATGGAATATCTTATTTTTTCCATCTATGGTGTTTGAAAGTTCTGCTGGGTACACTAGGAACACTAGTCTGGGCTGGCATCTGTGGTCTCTTAGGGTCTGCAAGACATCTGTCCAGGACCTTCTGGCTTTTAGAATCTCCACTGAGAAGTCAGGTGTAATTCTAATAGGTTTTCCTTTATAGGTTACTTAGCCTTTTTTTTCTTGAAGTTTTAATATTCTTTCTTGGGTCTGTATGTTTAGTATCTTGATTATTATGTGGTGGGTGTTTGGTTTAAGCTTAAGAAAAGCCACTCCACCAATGCAAAGAACTCCAATCAAACCAGATTAGACCGAATTAAAATGCCCGCATTTAATAAATGTAGCACTCTTGGGTGGACTGAGACAGCATGGCAGGGAGAGGAGTCCACACAAATCCAAAACCACGTGTTCCTTTTTCCGGGAGAGCCTAAATATCCTGTGGGAGTGGTTCTGACCCTCCCCAGGGGTCAACGCTTGGCAGGCTGGGAGTTGGAGTCAAAGCACTTGGCAGGCTGGGAATTGGGGTCCAACTCAATATTACAGTGGGGACTTCCTTTTCTAGTCCAATCTATTTGGTGTTCTGTATACTTGTTTGTTGTTTATCTTTTGGCTTTTTTCTTTCTTTCTTTCTTTCTTTCTTTCTTTCTTTCTTTCTTTCTTTCTTTCTTTCTTTTTTTTTGAGACAGGGTTTCTTTGTATAGCCCTGGCTGTGCTGAAACTCACTCTGTAGACCAGATTGGCCTCAAACTCACAAAGATCCACTTGGCTCTGCCTCCCAAACTGCTGGGATTAAAGGTGTGTACCACCACTACCCAGCCTGATCTGTATGCTTCTTGTACCTTTATAGGCATTTCCTTCTTTAGGTCAGGAAAATTTTCTTCTATAATTTTGTTGAAAGTATTTTCTGGGCCTTTGGGCTGGGGTTCTTCTCTTTCCTCTATTCCTATGATTCTGAGGTTTACTCCTTTCACAGTGTCCCAGATTTCCTGGACGGTTTGTGTCAGGAATTTTTTACACTTAACATTTTCTTTGACCAATGTATTCACTTATTCTATTGATTCTTCAATGCCTGAGAGTCTCTCTTTCAACTCTTGTGTTCTGTTGGTGATGCTTGTTTCTGTAGTTCCTTTTCAAATTCCTAAAGTTTTTCTTTTCAAATTTCCTCAGTTTGTGTTTTCTCTGTTGCTTTTATTTGCAGTTTTAGGTCTTGAGCAGTTTTATTGGTTTCCTTCTACTTTTGCTTTTTCTTGGGATTTATTTATTTTCTCTAATTGTTTGTATCTTCCTGGATTTCTTTATGGGATTTATTCATTTCCTCTTCAAGGACCTCCATCATCTTCATCTAGTTGGTTTTAAGGTATTTTTTTTGTGACTCAGCTATGTTGGAAAATCCCAGGCCTGCTGTGGTAGGAGCAGTCCCTGGACTCTAGAGGAAACATGTTGTCCTGGCTGTTATTGATTGTGTTCCTAAATTGGCCCCTAGGCATATGGGTTTGGGATGATTATAGGTCTAGGTGCTGACTTCTGGGTTTGTCTTGGTTGGGTGAGTGCTTTGTTTCTTGGTTTCTGTTTCCTCTTTGGATTTCAGAGTTGGTGGCTGACTATTGCCTGTTTTCTTGGCCTGCTTGGCTGGTGTGTTCACAGGGAATGCCTGCTACTGTTAGAGGCTAGGATGCAGCGATGAGGAGAAGGAGGTCAGGGTTGGGGAGGGAGATCAGGAAGGATCCACAAGAGGCATGGGCAGGAGGGAGGGAAAACTGCAGCTGGTGTTCTGTTACAGCGCTAGGGGCAACCCTGAGGATTAGGTCTGGAGGAGCAGAGAGAGTGGAGAAGATTCTCAGGCAGCCTGTTCTCCTCATAAGAACATCTTACTATTCAAAACGAAACCCCCAAAGGACACCTATGAAGTCTTCTGAGGTTACCTACTTTGTGAAACTTTAAGCATTGGTTAATTACAAAGCCTGAGTAGATTCCTTTTAACTGTAAGGACAAAACTCATTTCTTCCATAATTTGAAAATGGGTCCATTTTAATGGACATTTAGATTTAGAACAAGAGCCAGTCAACTTCTGTCACCAGAGGGCACCAATACTCAAGGTGTTAGGGCAACTGCAAACTACAGGGTCACAGCATCAGGGACTGGTATCCTCTGGGGTCTGCAGGTCTCATTTGATTCTGCCCGAGGACTGTGAATTCCTTCTTCAGAGAAGACCTTTCTTAGCTCTGTCTAGTGTCTGACAGCTCTCCTGCTGCACGTTCTCGGCAGTAGATCGTGGATTCATCCACCTCCCGTGTATTTACTGAGCACTTACTTTGTACCTAGTAAAACAGCAGTGGGCAACCCAGGCAACGTCCCTGTCCTGAAGAATTTGCACCTCAAGGGGTGGAATGATTTTAACAACTCAACCAGCCAAATACAAGAAAGATTCCAGAAAGGGCAGAGTAAGCGTGGTGGAATATCTGACTGGGATGAGGTCATGGAAACATAGGATTTCCTGGGGACATCTGTAACAAATTGCCACATACTGTTTGGCTTAAGACAACCAAAATCGATTATTCTCTCTCACAGGTTCTTATGTAGCCCAGGCTGTCTTCTCATCTGACTATGTAGCTGAGGATGACCTTGTACTTTTGATCCCACAGAGTGCTAAAGGTCACAAATGTGCACCAACACACCTAGTTCATGCATTTCTGGGGATCAAACCCAGGGCAGGGCTGTGTTCATGCTAGGCAAATACTTTACCAACCGAGCTACGTCCTCAGTTCTGTATTTTATATTTATTTAATGTGTGGGGGGTGGGGGTGACACTTTGCCACAGTGCTCATGTTGAGGTCAGAGAGGGTTCTTTCCTTTCACAGTGTGGGTTATGGGTCTCAGACTAGGTGGCAGACACCGTACCCAGTCACCCCAGTCCCCTCCCTTCTTCTTTTTGGTTTTGATTTTTTTCGAGACAGGGTTTCTCTGTGTAGCCCTGGCTGTCCTGGAACTAGCTCTTGTAGACCAGGCTGGCCTCAGACTCACAGAGATCCGCCTGCCTCTGCCTCCCGAGTGCTGGGATTTAAGGTGTGCGCCACTGTCACCCAGCTGTTCCATCTTCTCATTTTTAACTAAAAAAAAAAAAAAAAATTTTTTTTTTTGAGAGTAAGCCTCACTATGTAGCCCAGGCTGGCCTCGAACCCACAACCCCTTTGCTTTCACCCAGGGACACTGGTATCTCAGGCATTCCCCATCTTGCCTAGGTCTTTTAAAGGTCTGTGAAGGTCAGGGTCTGAAATGAAGCATCCCTGGGCCTCTCCCAGAGAGCTTTTCCTCCTCGGGTGGCTCCACCCACTTCCTCTCTGTGCCGCAATAGGTCACCATGCTGCCTCCTTCTGTCCTCTGGTGTCCATGTTACCCCCAATACCGCACGATTGCACTTAGAACCCCTCGTGGGCTGAACTGTGTCCCTCCTCCAAACCCGTCTGCTGAAGCCACAGTTCTCGGTGTAACCGGGTTTAATGAGGTAGGGGAGCTGTGGACACAGCTAAGCTTAAATGAGGCCCTACAGGTCCGGTCCTAAAGCTTGTGTAAAGATTGTGTCTGCAGGAAGAGAGTCCAGTTCCCTCCACCCCGCACCCTTCCACCCAGTCTCTCCTTGCACAGAAGGGTCATACGAGGACACGGAGGAAAAGCGACTGTCTCTAAGCCAGGAAAAGTTCTCACCTGAATTCAACCTTGATGTTGGATTTCAGATTTCAGAAATGTGCAGAAAAAAACCTAGCCTGTTGTTCAAGGCACACAGCCTGTGGCTTTTTGTACAACAACCTTGCAAGAATTTACAGTGTAGAAGATGGCCCACCTGCCTCTTTCTGTAGAAGCTGATCCTCTCAAAGTCTTCGGCTCAGCCCAGCTTAAGTCACACAGCAGGATATTCATGGGTTCATGGGGTTAACACAGTGAGCAGCATCCGAAGTGGGGAGGAGCAGCGCTGGTTGAATTCACCACGGGAATGGGAACGTGTGACGGAGCAACAAAAAAGCTGAGCCTAAGAGTCAGACAAGTCGAAGGGAGCAGGGTACCAGGGTGTTGGGGACCTTTCCAAGAGTTGCAGGAAGCAGAGGAAGGCCCAGAGTAAGTGGAGGGGTGAGTGCGAAGGGTAAGGGATACAGAGAGAGTAAGCGCAGCTCTGGTGTGGCAGCCTGAAAGGCCAGGTCAACAGAGCCCAGGGGACCAGGGCTGCAGCTTGGATCCAGAATATCCTTCAAAGGTTCCTGTTCTGAAGGTTTGCTCTCTAGACTATGGTGCCATCGAGAAGAGATAAAACCTTTTAGAGGCGGGGCCTAGTGGGAGGAGGTCAGGTCACTGAGGGCGTGCCTTTGAAGGGAGATATTGGGACTCTACCCATTCCCTGTCATGCATTCCGCCATGATGCGCTGCTATAGCCCCAAATGTATAGGGTCCAGGGATGATGCACTGAAACCCGTGAGAGGCTGAGACAAAAGAAATCTTCTTCCTTGTAAGTTGATATCTTGTCCCAAATGGTTACATCTGCCTCACCTGCCACACCCGACAGGGGCTCAGGGAACACCGCAGAATAGGAGAAAGGGGAGGAGCGTTGGGATAGGCAATCACAAAAGCTGGGGCTACCTACACAGAGCTGTACAAGATCAGCCCAAATTCTACCATAGATGGGGTAGATGATCTTCAGGACCCACCCTTACTGAGATTGGTAGTTGATAGCTTCCAGGGAGAGCACAATCATTATTTTTTAATGTGACCACTGAGGATTCCCACATCCCAGTGAATGGCCCACACCATGCGTGTATGGGCTGCACTAACTGGATTAGCTTATTGGTTATTCAAAAAAAAAAAGACTGAAGTTGGGAGGGGGACATGTTGGGAGGATATAGGAGCAACTGGAGCAGGAAATGGGGCACAGATATGGTCCATATTTCATTGTGCACTTGCATTGAATTATAAAAAATAAAGATTTTTTTAAAAAATTGATTATCTTGCTTATTTTGCCACAACAATGATGAGCTTACTAAGAACAAGTCAGGGACATTTTAGAATTCACCAAGGAACAGATTCAATGCAGTGCCCAGCAAAATTCTTCAAAGACCTCAAAAGAACGGTATTCACCTTCATATGGGAAAGCAAAAAACCCAAGATAGCCAAAACAATCCTGTACAATAAAAGAACTTCTGGAGGCATCACAATCCCTGACTTCAAACTCTGCTACAGAGCTACAGTACTGAAAACAGCCTGGTATTGGCATAAGAACAGACAGGAGGACCAATGGAACCGAACAGAAGACCCGGGTATCAATCCACACATCTTCGAACACGTGATCTTTGATAAAGAAGCAAAAAATATCAAATGGAAAAAAGAAAGCATATTTAACAAGTGGTGCTGGCATAACTGGATATCAACATGTAGAAGAATGAAAATAGACCCATATCTATCACCATGCACAAAACGCAAGTCCAAATGGATCAAAGACCTCAACATAAAGCCAGCCACACTGAATCTTATAGGAGAGAAAGTGGGAAGTACACTTGAAAGCATTGGCACTGGAGACCACTTCCTAAATATAACCCCAAGCAGCAAAACACTGAGAGAAACAGTTAATAGATGGGACCTCCTGAAAAGCTTCTGTAAAGCAAAGGACATGGTCAACAAGACAAAATGACAGCCTACAGAATGGGAAAAGATCTTCACTAACCCCACATCAGACAGAGGTCTGATCTCCAAAATATACAAAGAACTCAAGAAATTGGTCATCAAAAGAACAAATAATCCAATTAAAAAATGGAGTACAGACCTAAACAGAGAACTCTCAACAGAGGAATCTAAAATGGCTGAAAGACACTTAAGGAAATGTTCAACATCCTTAGTCATCAGAGAAATGCAAATCAAAACAACTCTGAGATTCCATTTTACACCTGTAAGAATGGCCAAGATCAAAAACACTGATGACAACTTATGCTGGAGAGGTTGTGGAGAAAAGGGAACACTTCTGCATTGCTGGTGGGAGTGAAAGCTGGTACAGCCCCTTTGGATGTCAGTGTGGCGATTTCTCAGAAAATTAGGAAACAGCTTCCTCAAGACCCAGCAAAACCACTTTTGGGTATATATCCAAAGGATGCTCAATCGTGCCACAAGGACATGTGCTCAACTATGTTCATAGCAGCTTTGTTTGTCATAGCCAGAACCTGGAAACAACCTAACTGCCCCTCAACAGAAGAATAGATAAGGAAAATGTGGTACATTTACACAATGGAGTACTATAGAGCAGAAAAAAAAACGGCAGCTTGAAATGGATGGAGCTAGAAAACATTATTTTGAGTGAGGTACCCAGACACAGTAAGACAATTATCACATGTACTCATTCATAGGTGGTTTTTAAACATAAAGCAAAGAAAGTCAGCCTACAAACCACAATCCCAGAGAACTTAGACAACAATGTGGACACTAAGAGAGACTTACATAGATCTAATCTACATGGGAAGTAGAAAGTATAAAAAGACAAGATCTCCTGAGTAAATTGGGAGCATGGAGACCTTGGGGGAGGATTGAAGGGGGAGGGGGGAGGCAGGGAGGGGAGCAGAGAAAAATGTAGAGCTCAATAAATATCAATAAAAATGTATATAAAAAAGAATCCACCAAGGAAAAATTGGTGGCCTTGAATTTTCAGAGGTGGCCAAGAAGGGGAGGACGAGTATCCAAAGGGAAAGGGACTCCTGGGATTTGTGTGTGGAAAGTGGAGTTAGGAGAATTAGCCATTGACTGGATCTGAGAGGGATAAGAGAGGAAGGCTTCAGCCATCCCTCCTGAGGTCAGTTTAAGGTTTGTGCTGAACAGGGGATGGTGTCAGCAAAGTTGGCAGACTCAGGCAGTCCTGAAGCTGAGACTGGAGCCTTTGGAAGGGTTTGCCAAGGACCCCGGCTGGAGGGCTGAGCTGGCATGGGGAGGAACAGAGGATGAGTCAGTCTAGGGCAGGATGGGGCTTTACAGGAGCAGCTCCAGGGGAGGCGCCTGGGTGCAGGCAGCTGTCTAAAGCCAGAAGGAAGCAATAGAGAGGGAAAAGAGGGATGGGGTGGCCAGACTTTGTGTTGTAAGTGAAGGAGCTCAGGCTGAAAAAGTTTGGAGAATAGACTGAGGGAACAGGCCAGGACAGAGCTCCAGAAAATTGCAAAAGATTCCATTTTAGGTTAGCGGAGAAGAAGGTAGGTGGAGAGAGAGAGAGAGAGAGAGAGAGAGAGAGAGAGAGAGAGAGAGACAGATAGATAAATGGACTAATAAGACCAAGATGTGGCATACATTATAGGAAGAGGACACTGTAGCAGAAAATGTAGCCAGTGGGTAAGACACAGTGTTGGTTACAGAGCCCCATCCAGGTGACAGTGGGTAAGACACAGTGTTGGTTACAGAGCCCCATCCAGGTGACAGTGGGTAAGACACAGTGTTGGTTACAGAGCCCCATCCAGGTGACAGTGGGTAAGACACAGTGTTCCTTACAGAGCCCCATCCAGGTGGCAGTGGGTAAGACACAGTGTTCCTTACAGAGCCCCATCCAGGTGACAGTGGGTAAGACACAGTGTTCCTTACAGAGCCCCATCCAGGTGACAGTGGGTAAGACACAGTGTTCCTTACAGAGCCCCATCCAGGTGACAGTCATTTTGGCAACTTGGCCTGCAGTGGGGGACGGGGAAGCCAGGGAGAGAAGATACGTCTGCAGAAGAGGAAGGAGGGTGTTGGGAGGAGAATGGGAATCAGTGAACATTTTGATGTGTGTGTGTGTGTGTGTGTGTGTGTGTGTGTGTTAGGCCAAAAGTTGATGTCATGTGTCATCCGCAATTGTTCCTTGCCTTTGTTTTTGAAACAGCATCTCTCATCTCTTGCTGACCTGGAGCTCACTACTTAGGCTAGGCAGGTTGGCCAGCGACTGGCAGGTCTTTGTCCCTAGTTCCCCAGGGCCAGGGTTACAGGAGTTCAAAGTTCTGCTCAGTTTTTATATGGAGACTGGGATTGAACTCAAATCCTTATTTTGTGTGGCAGGCACTTTCCTGTCTGAGCTATCTCCTCAGCCTCTGATTTTGCTTTCCAGACAGTCTATTATCAACGTGTCTCATTACTGTAGCAAAATATGTGACAGAAGACGTGGCTGAAGGCAGGAACTTGGATTGTGGTTTCCTGGACTTAGCCACTGTTTTTACTTCTATTGGTCATGGTAATGGGAGCATATGGAGGGGTCTGCTTACTTTATGATGGACAGGAAGTAGACATCAAGGAAGGGACCAGGGACCAGTTACAACCTTCGGAGGCAGACTCCAGCTAAGCCCTGCCTCCTAAAAGTCCCTCTACCTCTCCAAATGGCATCACTAGCTGGGGACTTGAGCCTATGGGGGACTTTTCATAGTCAAACCATAACCAAGGAAACCAAGGAGTGAAAATGGACCGTGCTTAATGCTGATGGGGAGAGTCTGTAGGAAAGAGGAGATTGCAGGCAGTTGCAGGGCTAATCCCTCCATAGGAAGGCAGTTGATCAGGGATGGAAAGTACCCATCACAGAATGATGGGGGTGATGTGGTTTATTATACTAGAGGGAAGAGAAGAGGGAAGCAGGTGTGTGTGTGTGTCTGTGTGTGTGTTAAGAAATTTAGGAACAAAATAAGCCAAAATATTCTGTGAGACCATTGTAAACAGATCTGTTTTCTTAATTTCAATTTTAGGAGTTTAGATCCCAAGAGACAGATGCAAATGCCTGGTGGCCTGCTGTACTTGCAGCCTGGAAGGCAGGAACAGGGGACTCCTCAGGACAAACTGCCTACTCAGACTTTTTAGTTTTGTTTGTTGGTTTGATTTTTCAAGACAGGCTCTTTCTGTACAGCCTTGGCTGTCCTGGAACTTGCTCTGTAGACCAGGCTGGCCTCGAACTCACAGAGATCCGCCTGCCTCCGCCTCCTAAATTCTGGCATTAAAGGCATGCACCACCACTGCCCAGCCAACTGTTACATTTTATTCAGTAGTTTCATTTTTGAAAATTAACATTTGCTGGGCGTGGTGACACACGCCTTTAATCTCAACGCTAGGAAGGCAGAGGCAGAGGCAGGTGTAGCCTTCTGAGTTTGAGGTCATCTTGGTGAGACCTTACCTTAAAAAAATAAAAATAGAATAGGCACAGGTTTTGCACTCATCAACCCTTCGTTTCTTCATCTATCCAATTAGCACTTACCTTGTCTGTCTTCTAGAAGCAACTGGGATTTTAAATTCTTGCTAGATACTGCCAGAGCACCCTTGTTTTTGCATCTAGTTGCTCATGAACTTTTGTTTCTTAAACAAAATGGACTTATTTACTACATAAGCGAGCTTCCAGCTCTCTTTCACATCCAGTGGCACCTGATCTACAAAGAGGAGAACTGTACCTGCTCTGCTTGCAAGCCCCCAGCCCGCTGACCTCAGGGTGGAGGTGGAGGCCACCGTGAGACAGAATGGAGAACTGCTGTAAGCACCTATTTTTCCAGGCTCAGAACCACACACATGCATTTTGGGACAACATGGGACCTCTTTTCTGAGTCCCGAAGCTTCTCAGGTGCCAGTGAGGGATGTGGAGATGCCCCATATTTATTGCTGCCTGGAGTGAAATAAAGTCTACATAAACTGGTATATATGGTTCTTACCTTATTAAGGAAGCGTCTGAAATGGCACTTTTCTCCCAAACACGAGCAATACTTAGTATGTTTATGTTGCTGCAACAAAGCAATTGAGTAAAGAATATAGATTTATTTCTTACTAAAGTTCTGAGGGCTGTTGAAGTCAAAGTTAAGGCCAATGCACTAGCTGATTCAGTATGTGGTGAGGGCTTGCTTGCTGCTTACAAGGTGGCACCAGAAGGTCTCTGTGCTCACAGGGTAGATGACAGAAGGACAAAGCTCATCTAATTCCTCCAAGCCTTTTCACACAAGTATTAATCCCCTTGATGAGAGTGGGGCCCTTCAGGACTTCTTCAGTTATTAAAGGTGCCATATCTTCACCTTGACTTTAAGTTTTGACATACATCCAAACAATAGGGGTTTTCTCTATACTAGATATTTCTTCATGTGTGTTTGTATATCTATGTGTGTCTGTGTGCACACGGGTACATGTATATCAGTGTGGAGGTCAGAGGTTGATGTCAGGGAATGATCTTTGATCACGGTACACCTTATGTTTTGAGACAGGGTCTCTCACTAGGTTGGAGTAAAATGATTTGTCTAGACTGGCTGACCATTTTCTCAGGGCCAAGTCTACTTCCTAACTACATTAGATAGTCAGGTGGTATATGATATGGGCAAGGCCTCATTACTTATGTAGGCAAGACCTACACAACCTAAAGTTGTGTAGATGTAAAAGCAATGTCCATGCTAGGAGCAAGAAACCTGCCTTTTCTGGTTAACCTGATGACTCTAGATGACCTACAGCTATATAAAATGGCCATGTCATTGGTAACATTTACCATTTTTCTTAGGGTTACATAAAGTTTCCCAGTGTCTACAGTTCCCTCAGTGGTCATTTGAGTCACAGGGAAGAAAAAAAATTTCTCCAGAAAGCACAGTCTGAATAATGGCAGTACAGGGGATAGACACTCATGACTATGACCCAGTCACAGAGTTTTGAAATATAGGTTGGATGGAGAGGAAGTGAAACTTCCTGTTGAAGTTTCATTTATAGCATGTGTCTGGAAATTGCTAAATGTAATTTCTTGGTGTAAAATAAACTGCAGAAATCTGGGCTGTGTCCGTCTGCTGTATGTTTATGGAAGCCATTCTATCTGAAGCCGAGCTGTTGTAAAATTATATAGTGGCACGAACAGCCACAATTAGGGTAACAGATGTGACCCTCTTCCTCAGCTGAAAAGCTTTCAAGATCTCAGCAACCTGATCCAGAAAATATCTGGGAACTCCTAAAATCCACATAATCCTACCCTTGTGAAGGACAGAATCTATATTTTATCTGTTACACATCCCTTTGTGTCTCTTAGTACTTTCTCCCTTCCTTTGTTAGTGGTTTTAAAAAAGATAAGCATGGGACTAGAATGATAGCTCACTTGGGACGTACTAGCACTGAGGAGGTAGAAACAAGAGGATCTCCTGGGCTTGATGTCCAGTCAGCCTGTCAAATAGATGAACTTCAAGTCCCAGTGTGAGACCCAATCTCGAAAGCAAGGCAAAATCAAAAAGAGGGCTGGAAGGATGGCTCAGTGGATAATATGATTGCTGCGTTGTTGCAAGGAGGGCTGCTTGTTCATCCCTGCCTCCCAGAACAGAAATAATCACACAGAAACTATATTAATCAAATCACTGCTTGGTTCATTAGCTCTAGTTTCTTATTGGCTAACTCTTACATCTTAGTTTAACTCATCCCCATTAATCTGTGCATTGCCATGAGGCAGTGGCTCACCCACAAAGTTTTAGCATGTCTGACTCTGGAGGTGGTCCCATGGCATCTCTCTGACTCTGCCCTTCTTTCTCCCAGCATTCCATTTAGTTTTCCCCGCCTACCTAAGTTCTGTCCTATCAACAGGCCAAGGCAGTTTCATTATTCATTAACCGACAAAAGCAACACATAGACAGAAGGACCCCCCACACCATTGCATAAGTGTGAAGACTAGAGTTGGGGTATCTCCAAACCACAGAAAAGAGAGGCAGACAGGCATGGTGGGCACTTGTCATCCCAGTGCTATCCCAGGGAGGTAGGGAAAGAGGATTCTCAAGCAAGCTGAATAACCAGACTAGCTGGAACAGGAAGCTCCAGGTTCTGTGAGAGGCCATGCCTCAATAAATACGGTGAAGAACAACTAAAGAAGATACCTGACATCAACTTGGGGCTTCAGTACACATGTACCCACGTGTGTATCGCCACACATATGCTTCCTCATGTCAATATACTCATACACACACATACATACACACACACACACACACACACACACACACACGCACACACTTGGTGGAAAAGCTCCAAGAAACAGTTGTAGCCTTCACAGTAAGTGCACACAAATGCATGTGCACCTGGACATTCACATTCCTCCTGTGTATATTTGTACCCCTCCTATAAAGCACTACCCAAAGAGAAAGAACATCTTAGAAGATTTGATTTGGTTTGGGACTCATTGATGTCTAGAGGTCCCCAACCATGGTTTCACAATAAAGATAGGTTTGAGGAAAACCATATTAATTCCAACTTGATGCGATAAGCATTGATGTTGTGGGAATTCATTCAGCCAATAGCCTTTTGGGCAGAGGCTCATTAGGGCATGGTCTGAGGTACTACATGTGGACTGATAAGTGCAGCTGGAAAGCATGCTCTTTCTCTTGGGTGGTGGCCAGAGTTCTATTTGCAGCTTCCAGTGCTCACAGAGGACTGTTGTAAGGAGAGGAGCCCCTTGTTTGTCCTGGCCACCCAGATAGCTTACACCCAAAATAATCACACAGAAACTGTATTCATTAAAACACTGCTTGGCCCATTAGCTCTAGTTTCTTATTGGATAATTCTTACATCTTAATTTAACCCATTTTTATTAATCTGTGTGTCACCACATGACTGTGACTTACCAACAAGATTCTAACCAACATCCGTCTCAGGCAGAAAATCCATGGCGTCTCCTACTCTGCCCTTCTTCCCAGCATTCAGTTCTGTCTTCTCTGCCTACCTAAGTTCTGCCCTATCAGGCCCAAAACAGTTTCTTTATTCATTTAACCAATGAAAGAAACACATGAATAGAAGAACCTCCTACACCATTTCCCCTTTTCTGTTTAAACAAAAAGGAAGGCTTTAACTTTAACATAGTAAAATTACATATAACAAAACAGGTATCAAATAAGAATTACAGTTATAATACTTATATTTACTTTATCTTTTATCATAACTAAGGAGAACTATAACTATAAGTGTTTTCAACTCCATCAAAGACTCCAGAAGTATATAATATTACCTACGTAAACAGAAAGTGCATTTAAGCAACTTCCAAAACTCTAGAATTAACAGAGACATCTCACTGCCTGAACAGTCACCCAAAGTTCTTCTGTACCATTGGGGCATCCATCTTCAGCCTATAGGCCCATAGTATCCAGTAGACTTTTCCATGAAGCAGGAAATTTTAAAGACAGTTCCACCTATATTGGCAGTTTTCAGTTACTTTCTTTTGTGTCCTGTAGAATGTCTCATAGACTCTTTCATGAAGCAGGAACCCCAAGGGACCATTTCACCTTTAGGCAACTTTAGCAGTCATCTCTCTGTGGGTACTGCATGTCCAGTGAAGCAGACCAGGCAAGAGCAGTTTCTTGCCCAAATGACTAACAAAATCCATAAGGAGCCTCTTTGATGCCCATCTTCCTCTTGACTTCAAGAGGCAGCTGGTGCTGCCAGGAGCAGATGAGTCTCATTGTCATGAAAAGTCCTAAGTTATTAAAATGCCATATTCTGTAGTCTTTGAAAGATATGAAGAATGCCTATCCATCTGAAATATATCTATGCACATCTAGAAAAATCTAACTAACATGACTACAAACTTGACTATTATAGATGATTATCTATTAACCTATATTTTTAAATTATACATTACAATTTTAAATGAGCTACACAAACACAATACCTTAATCAAGAGCAGAAATATACATATAACAAAATTGACCTTAAATTTTTATCAACAAAGCAAGGTCCATACCAATGCAAATTATTCATCTCTATGTCATATCTCCCTTTAAATGTAAAGGAACATTTATAAACAATATTTGGGAATATGGGTGTAGTTTTTCCTCTCCAAACTGCTTTGTGCTGTATGGGGGTGCTGCTAATCAGGTCTCTCATGGAGTATCCTGTGTGCTAGGTTCATCTCAGTCAGCAGTTGGGCAAAGTAATTTTTTGAGGGTGTTCACAGCAACCTTTCAGGGGGGCGTGGTCTATCATATCATATTGGTCTAGAAGCAATCCACAGGTTCTTATCTTCTGTGAAAACAAAAGAAGAACCTCTTTTCCAAAGCAACTTATCCTTAGGCCCAAATTTTGAAGTCAAGATACCTTTATAATATACATGCTGGTTTAGCTTAGCAGCCCATAAAATAGAATGTCTCTCTGTACTTGGCTCCTTCATAGTCAAAAAAATTCAATGAAAACACAATAATATACAGATTCCAGACTCTCTGTGAATTTTCCATTGACCACATTGAAGGTGCCAATTGTTGTAAGGAGAGGGGCCCCTTGTTTGTCCTGGCTACCCAGCTAGCTTACACCTGAAATAATCACACAGAAACTGTATTCATTAAAACACTGCCTGGCCCATTAGCTCTAGTTTCTTATTGGATAATTCTTACATCTTAATTTAACCCATTTTTAGTAATCTATGTATTGCCACGTGACTGTGGCTTACCGACAAGATTCTAACCAATGTCCGTCTCAGGCAGAAGATCCATGGCATCTTCCACTCTGACCTTCTTCCCAGCATTCAGTTCGGTCTTCTCTGCCTACCCAAGTTCTACCCTATCAGGCCCAAAGCAGTTTCTTTATTCATTTAACCAATGCAAGCAACATATGAACAGAAAAACCTCCTATACCAAGAGGACCATGGATCTCTATTGTAACTCTTCCCCACATAAACAGTTATCTTTTATTCTGGGCTCTTGTGGACTTCCTTAATTATGCCTGCCTTCTGGCACCCAAGATGGGACTTGAACCCACAACCCTGAGATTAAGAGTCTACTGACTGAGCTAAGGTCTGGGGTCTGGGCCTCTGAACTCAGGTCCTCATGCATAATATCAAGGACTTTATGGACTGAACTATCTCCCTTGCTTCAGGTTATGATTTTAGTAGAGGCTATTGTAATAATTACTGCTATCAGTCAGTCTTCTGTAGGAACCTGACCTTCGTGAACTCCTGGCTTTCTGTCTTTACCTATTTTTGTTAGGGTTTAATAGAAGTTGAACCATTTTAATCCTGAAAATTTTCATGTCACCCATATCAGAGGCTTTAGAGCTATGGTCTTTAATCCTCCCCAACATTCTTGTGAGATAGTATGTGTTATCTACATTCTTTAAAGAAGTAAACCAAGACTAAGAAAGGCTAAGGACTATTCCTGGGTATAATAACTTACATTACTCTAATGTGGGATGTTCTTCTGTATGATGTTGCTTTCATCAGTTAATGAAAAAAACTGTTTTGGTCAATGGCTTAGCAGAGTAAAGCCAGGTGGAAAATCTGAACAAAGATAGAGAATAGGTGGAGTTGAAGAAGATACCCTGTAGCCACAAAGGAGAAAGATTCCAGAACATTAGTGGTAAGCCACAGTCTTGTGATGATACATAGGTAAATAGAAATGGGTTAATTTAAGGTGTAAGACCTAGCTAGGTATGTACCTGAGCCATTGGCTAAATAGTGTTGTAATTAATGTAGTTTTTATGTGATTATTCAGGTTTGAGTGCAGTCTCTGCTTCCATATCATCATTTACTTTGTCTACAGTTCACTTTGATTTGGGATTTTTATTCTAAATCAACATGAGGAGTGTGATGTTTAATCCTTATTATCAACTTGACTAGCCTTAGACTCTCCTAGGAGACACACTTTTGGTAGAGGTATTTCAAGGGAAATTTAACTGAAGAAGGAAGATTGATCTTGAGTGTGGTAGCACCATCTCACAGTCTACACCTCTATATTGAGTAAGAAAGATCTGCCTGTCTTTGCCTCCAGAGTGCTGGGATTAAAAACACATGTAAGTCACCATGCCCTGGCCTCTCTTCTGTCACTTAGTTGCTTAGGTCAGGTATTTTGTCACATCAGCAATAGCAACTAATACAAGGATCCTTAGCTGTGAAAGTGATGCTGATGGATGCTACTGTGTGCCTTTTGTAATAGATACTGCTGACTGCCAGTCCTTGGTGGAAGCTCTGCTTTTATGGTGGGCTTATCCTCCTTTATGGGGCCACATGCTCTGTGAAAGGGACTTTGATTCCCATCCAGGGTTACTTATGACTTTTCTGAGTCAACTCTAAGGATTATGTTTTTCTTTCCAGTGCTTGGTTTAAGAGAGGGCTGTGCAGGATGCAGTGTTAGAATCTGGCTGCTTCCTGGTGCAGGATCTCTCACCCGGGAAGTGAGTTTACATCAAAGCCAGTCCTGATGGCCACATATCCTGCTCCCCAGCCCTTTTCCTGCCTACTTCCTGGGAATCAAGGACATGACTGCAGGTTTGGGCTGTGAAATCGTCTCCGTCCCCAGAAAGGGGACCGCCACTTTTGTCATTGCTGCTGCAAAGGCTCTGGGTTCTTGTCAGAGATAACTCCACTGGGTTATTTCTCTGATGCTGGGGCCTGAACTCTCCTCAGAGTCCCTGCCAAGATGCTGTTTCTCTGTCTGCCTGTCCGCTGCATTACAGAAGTCTTGTGACCTTAAGGAGCAATCTCTGTCTTAGGGTTCTTTATCACATCTGAGACTCTGACCTAACAACACAGGAGAAGTTCTATGGAGGCTCCGGAGAAAGTGTTCTGTGTCTGGGGGCTGCTGTATTTGCAGTGAATGCCTTGAAGAATGGTGAGCATCCGTGACTCTGGCAGAAAACTGAGAGAATGGAATTAAAATTGGTCTTTCATGCTTAAACCATCAAACTGTGGAGCAACTTATATGGAGACCTTCAGGAAGAATGTGAGAATGAATTTCTCTTAACATGTCAGTCAGAGGCAATGAACACTGTCTATTGTTTATTTGCCCAGGCGCTCCAGCTAATACAGCATCAGGGAAAATATCTTTATTTTATTTTATTTATTATTATTATTTTGATTTTTTGACACAGTGTTTCTCTATGTAGCCTCGGCTATCCTGAAACTTGCTCTGTAGACCAGGCTGGCCTTGAACTCACAGAGATCCGCCTGCCTCTACCACCCAAGTGCTGGGACTAAAGATGTGCGCCACACTGCAGTGGTGGGATGTCTTTAAGGACAGTTGGGGATAGAGCTTTCATGGGCTTCATGGTTGAGTTCAATATTAGTTATGTGAAACCCAGGAAAGGCAGTATAGTGTTAAACAAAGATCCCTGGCCTTGGTGTCAAAGCGGCTGCTTGTGAATCACATGTTTCATTTATTGTTTGAATCCTAAGCCAGCACTACACAATAGAGATTAAAATGCTGCCTTTGATGCAAGTCATGTATAATTAAAATTTATCTGATAATCACATTTAAAAAGTAAAAATAAATCAATGGAAAGCTAATCATCTATTTGGCAGAACATAATTTAAATATGTCAGGATAAAATTAATGAGGGATTTATAATCTTATATAATATATAATCTTATACAATATATATAACACACACACACACACACACACACACACACACATATATATTTATATATATATATATATATATATAAAGATTTAGGGCTGGAGAGATGGCTCAGAGGTTAAGAGAACTGACTGCTCTTCCAGAGATCCTGAGTTCAATTCTCAGCAACCACATGGTGGCTCACACCCATCTATAATGTAATCTGGTGCCCAGAACACTATATACATAATAAATAAATTTTAAAAAAAGATTTATTTATTTTAGTACCAGTATATACTTGGTGACACACACCTTTAATCTCAGCACTTGGGAGGGCAGAGGCAGTAGAATCTCTGTGAGTTCAAGGCCAGTCTGGTCTACTGGGCAAGGTGCAGGACAGCCAGGTCTACACAGAGAAACCCTGTCTCAAACAACAACAACAACAAACCACCAACCAAACAAAAAGATTTATTTATTTTAATTATATGTGTATGGGTGTTCTGTATGCATGCATGACTGTGAACCATGTGTGTGCCTAGTGCTCAAGGAGGTCAGAAGAGAGTGTCAGATCCTCTGGAACTAGACAGTTGTGAGCCACCATGTAGTGCAAGGAATTGTACTTGGGTCCTCAGGAAGAGTAAGCTGTGCTCTTAATTACTCACCCATTGCAGCTCCTATACAGCTCTCCTGTAGCCACGTCTTCTTTGTTGTGATGGAAGTGTCCTCAAACCATAAGGCAAAATAAACCCTTTCTTACTTGCTTCTTTTCTCAGCTATTTTACACAGCAGTGAGAAACGTAACTCATTCGAGGAGTTTTCAAACTCTTGGATTTTCTCGTGAGACACTGTGGCGCAGTAAAGCACCATGACTGAAGGCAACTTAGGGAAGAAAGAGTATATTGTTGTACAGTTCCAGAGGAGTAAGAATCTGTCATGGCCGGGAGGCATGGCTGGGAGTGGCAGGCACGGCAGCAGGAGCGGGAAGCTGAGAGATCGCATCTTGAAATGAGAGTATGAAGCAGAGAGAGAAAGCAAACCGGGTCTGAGGAAAGTCTACGAAATGCTCAAATCCAGCTTTGAGTCTTGTTCTTCTTCTAGAAGGGTCACACCTCCTCAGCCTCCAAAAGGAGCCACCAATTGGGTTCAAGTGTTCAAATACCAAACCTATGCAGTACGTTCTCATTCAGACCACGACAGCTATCTGCATCTATATGTCAGAAGTATTTGCATGTTACATGCATTACGCACAGTTAACATATATTTATTCTTGTAGCTGGTATGGCCCATTGATGCAATTGTTTTGTTGCATTACTATGGCAATTATGTGCATCAGCATGAATGTCTTTTTCTTTAGAGCACAGTTGATTCTTTCTCTTTGTATGTCTCTCACTTCCTTATCTCCTATTTTTTCTAGGATTATAGAAAGTGAGGTTGGGGAATCTTCCTTCCGTAGTTGGTCTAGGAAGGGAGTTCACATCTCTTTGCTTTCCAGTCAGAGTGGCTCACCTGGGAGCACCTTCATGCTCTGTGATAAAGTCAAAGTTAGCGTTTCTGGGTCCAAAGCAGAGAGGCTCCGAGATTATGCACAGAAGGAGCCAAAGATGCCAGATGGAAGCGTGAAACTGCTAAGAAAGCACCTTTCAGAAAGGCTTTGTTAGGAGAAAGGAAAAGGAAAACAATCCACCCTATTGTTTTGGAGACTAAAGAAAAGGATGTCATAGCACAAGAGAAAACACATGTAAGAATGTGGATGTAGTTTTGCACAGGGTCCCAGTGGGTCTAGAAGATAATGAAAGTCTATTATGGGTCTGATTACAAAGATGATGGGCTGGATAGAATTAGGGATTAAATCTGAAATTCCCAGTCCATAGCCAGCAATAGGAAACTTGAAAAGTTGCCATCACCCCAAGATCCCTGAAGGAGAACAGCAGCAGGTTCATTAAGGTAGGCGACTTGGGGACCCACCCACAGCCTGCCAGTCATCGTGGTGCCAAGGATCAGGGAAGCCCAAAGGGTAATGTCCCTTTCTTTGTTGTGTGTATCAGCTGGCATCTTGCTAAGGGTGGTGACTTGTCAGGAAGCAGACCTGTTGCTAGGCAACCAAGGAGGCTGAGGAAATTACCCTCCCCAGGCAGACAGAGTGCCAGGGGCCTCCAAGAGGGATTTGGATATTAACAAACAAACAAAAATATGCTGCCTTAGGGACGAAGATAAATTATTTTTGAGAAGGTTGAGGGATAGAAAATTATGACAAGGAAGGGAAGGGAAAGAGAAGAAGAATAAGGACAAAGAGGAGGAAGGAGCAGGTATCATCTCTCTCTCTCTCTCTCTCTCTCTTGCACACACACACACACACACATAAATCACACCACATATATGCATATGGAGGATGCAGCAAACACTGGCTCATTACTTTGCTCATTGCTGTGACAAAATACCTGGAAAAGGCCACTTAAGGAAAGTCACCCTGGCTTGCGGGGTGGCTTGATGGTGGGGGTGGGGCTTGCAGCTGGGACTTCTTGTCTCCTTTCCTGGAGTGATAGGAAGTGGAGAGAGGTGGCTTTGGGTGTTCTTTAGGCCTTCACATTTTCCTCCCTTTCATTTGGTCTCAGCCTCCAGTTTATGAGAGGGTGTTGTGCACATTCAGGGTGGGTGTTCCCTCAGCTAAGCCTCTCTGGAGCCATCCTCACAGACGTGTAGAACTGAGAACGCAACTCACCACCGTGGTCTGAGGGGCTCTAGGTGCTAGTGCAGGCAAGGAACCACAAAGGGAGGAGAATGGAAACCCGGTGCAGATTGACTTCATCAACCCGGACCAGACCTGGGGAGTCTAAGGGCAGGTGGTCCATTGTCAGCATATTTAAAGCATGGTACAGTTTGGGGGAAGGATTCCAGGCAACAGTCATTTGATTCCTGATGGATAGTAAAGCTTAAGGGCTGACTACATAGAAGCTCTTTACTAAGTACGTGCGACCACGAGGGTGGGTTCTGTAGCTAAAAGGCCTAGAATCTAGTGTGGTCTCTGACCCAGATAGCCCAGAGGTGGGAATGGTATAAAGTACATGTGACATCTCCCTTAAGGATGGATGACAGCTCAGGGAGGGAAGAATCTTGGATAATCATTCTGGGGAATTTGAGCGAGGTCTGCCTCTATAGCAAAAGGGGAGTGAGATTTTCCTCCATGGATATCAAAAAGGTCACCATGTCATTAACAAAATCCACTCCCAGCCTTCTGGGTGGAAAAACAGCTATTTTATCTCCTCCATTGAGAAGAGGCCCCTGTGTGCTTAACGCTCCTGGTTTCCCTAATGATCTGTGGCCTCAAGGACATTTGTGCCCCCAACAAGTCTCTATCATCAGTGGGAATGGCTCTATCGCAGGATGACAAGGTCCTCTTTAACTGACCACTCTTCAGAAGGTTAAGACAGTCTGTGTAAACAATGGGTTGGGTGGCTCCCCAAGTACAGTCTCTGGATGGATCAGTCATGTGTCATTTGGAAACTTGCTGGGTCTACTCCTCTGCTGGGAGCAAAGACCTGTATTTGCTTATAGCCATCTTACTTCACAAATTAAGTAAGATATTCACCTCTGTATGGCAAGTTCCAGGCCCATAAAATAACCCTTATCTCCCCCTGTGAGTTAACAATGCAGGCCCCAGGACCCAGAAGTAATTAACATTCACCTTGTAAATATTTATAGACCCTCAGCATTTCCTTACGTCTTCCTATCAGCTAAGGATGTCTCCAGACCTGACATTCCAGCATCCTACCCTCCCCCCCTTTTTGCTTTTTAATGCTCCTGAGAAAAAATAAAGTTAGAAGCATGATCAGAATACAGACTTGCTGTTCGTTTCTCGTGTCTCTTGTCCCTTCCATTCCTCCCCTTCAGGGTTCGGGATCCCGATTCATTTCCCGCTGGTTGGGACACTCCTCCAGAAACTTTCAGTAAGGCCGTTGGAAGCTACTGCTGAACTTTGTAGGCTACTGCTGCTAGGGAATGACCCAGGTCTCAGATGTACGAGAAGGCAGCGCCAGAAAAACAATTCCATCAGGCTAAGATAACAGGGGTGAAAGAGAAGTCAAGGCCGTTGCATTGGGGGACAGAGACCAGGGTTTACTGGGAACTTAGCTCAGTGGAAGCAGAGGGATGGAGAGGCTGTAAGGGGTGGGATGAGCTAGTGGAAAGTTCTAGGGGATGTGAGGGGAAAGGTCACGGGTGCTCTGTGTGTGCTAGTGAACTCCTGAGGTCTATGACTGGAGGACTCTGAAGAATTGGAACAAGGTATACCACTGAAGCCAGACTCCCAAAGACGTGGTAAGAGAGATGCTATCACTCTTGATGATTGTGTGTGGTGTAGGAGGGTCTTCTGTTTGTATATTGCCCTCATTGGTTAAATAAAGAAAACTGCCTTGGCCTTTTGGTAGGACAGCCCTTAGGTGGGCGGAGTAGAGAGAAGGGAATGCTGTGAGAGAGAAGGCAGTGGAGCAGACGCCATGCTTCTCCAGCACAAGATGGACACTGGTTAGACTCATGCC